>OX346261.1:18055356-18349759 GCA_947049275.1 Epinotia bilunana | reverse complement strand
AGACGTTAAAGTGACGTCAGTTTAGGGTCAGGCGTTGAACAGGACGTCGCATTTACGTCAATTAAAGGCCAGTATCTGGACGTACCATATACGCCACCAAGAGGACGTTTTACTGACGTATATTTGGGATCAATATCAGGACGTACCATATTCGTCCTAAAGTGGACGTTTTATTGACGTCAATGTAGGGTCAGTATCTGGACGTACCATATACGCCGCCAAGAGAACGTTTTACTGACGTACATTTAGGGTCAGTATCTGGACGTAAGTGGGTGGATCAACTATTTTCTGTCGCTAGTTGCCATGGTTACTTCTCCTGAGTCACTTTTTAAAACTCCGATTTGTGGGTTTTAAATCACCGAATGTGGGGTTTTCTTGTCAAAGTCGACCCCTTTTTGTATGGTGCATCTTCTAGGCATATTAGAAGTCCTTATTGTAACGATTTTTCTAAGAAACTCTGTAACGTTGTCTCCTGGCTAACGGAACAGAATAACAACAAGAAATAGTTGATTGACCCAAGTACCTACCATATTCGTCCCAACGTGGACGTTTTTTTGACGTCAATTTAGGGTCGGTATCTGGACGTACCATATACGCCGCAAAGAGGACGTTTTATTATACTGACTTCAATTTAGCCATGAGTGAAGTCTACCGTCATCAAAGTGAATACTAAGGGCAAATGGCAATACCTTATAATATAACAAGGTTTTGTATGGTAATTATGCATAGAAATTTGAAATTCGAACAGTTTCATAGTCGTTATAAGTATCCGACTTAAAAAAAACACGTTTCGTTTCTTAATATCAATTTGTCAATCTTGTGTTGTAAAATATTTACAAAGTAAAAAAAAACACATTTCCATAGTTTTAAGTAATTTCAAAGTTGATATGACGTAATTTATTACAGATTTTTTAAATTAATAACATCAATACGAGCTTAAAAAGGCGATTTTTAAAAACATCAGAAGTTGGAACGGAACGTAATTTTGACATTTTGATTGAAGTGTCATTGTCATGTATTCATTCCCTCCTTTTTCGTTTGCTTTGCCCGCTCAACATGTACTCAGTGATACAATTTAGTGAGAAAGACGGTGGGACCGTATCCGTGATAAACAATCGTTGGTTGACGCCAAGGCGGTGTGAAGTGTTTTGGCCACCAGTAAAGGGGACCAAAGCATTCGAGAAGGTGTTGGCTGATGATACGACGCCGGACGACAAGTGGAAATTGTACAGCGTCCAAAGAGTTTTGTGCGAGACTGGTACGTATATATATATTTTTTTACGAACCACATGGATTTGGTACCTAACGACTGTAGTTTTCGTTTCCTGATTTGCAGGTATGGTATCTGGATGCAATATTTCCTGATTTACCGTGAGCTTACTGGTGTTGGTGAAAGTTTTCTAACTGTTTTCTGTAACTAGAGTTCAGTTTTTCCAAGTTAATATATGTATGCATTCTTGTTGTTGAGTAAAATATGTCATAGTAATGACATTGTCTCAGCAGTTTTATGGATTTATTCGGATTTGCTATAGTAACATAATTTAAGTTCGCATAGTTAACAATCACATATTAAAGTGTTCGGTTCTGGGTCTGTAGGGTCGCAATTTACCCTAATACTCCTCGCATTGCTCATTATAGACAATTTAGATTTTTCTAAAAAGTTACTTATACAAATTTGTTTATGTTAACACATTATTTACGATAAGATCATAAAAAACCAGCAGTCACATATTGAAAAATAGATCACTGGTTAAAGTCCTGGACTCTCTTTCCAAAAATATTTTAAGACTATGATATGTTCAATAAATATAAATACTTAAATACATAGAAAACATCCAAGACTCAGAAACAAATATTCATGCACATCATACACATATTTGCCCTTACCGGGATTCAAACCCAGGGCCTTCAGCTTCATGGACAGTGTCTCTACCCACTAGGTTAACTGGTCATCAAATAAACTAATTAAATGACTTATCATGTCATCAGTCATCAGATGACTCATCAGACTCATCACATTACAACATTCATTGTGAAAAGATTCCTAGTGGCCTACTAATCAAATTTGTTGACCATATAATTTCAGTTTGTCCTACTAATGCAACTCCATCCTGCTAGTAAATAACTAATACCCTTGTTTTAATTGACTAAGGTATGCATTGTTGTGTTCATTGATTATTTTTGCATGTGGTGTGTAAGTATTTTTTTATTTCATTTGCATGTAAAGATGATATAGAGAAAGCCAAAAAAAAACTGAAACTGGCTGAGAATACATCAGATTTACAGACTGATGCAGAAGCAGATGAACCAAGTCTCAAACGGAAAAGGGCAAAAAGATATGTTTCTAGCAGTGAGGAAGATAATGACAATCACGCAAGGCCACCACTGTTTACCTACTACGTCACTGCACTTACTACCTTATTTGAATGAAACACCTTGACTTGACAACTTAATACTCGTATAATTCAGATTTCGAAGAGAGCTTTATACAATCTACGGGAAAACAACGATAGCGTGTTTCAGGGATGTAACACCGCCATCTATTATGAAATTGGTGCACTATAAAATGTAACCAACTAAACATTGTACTTTAAACATTATCGGCGCCCAAGGACGGATTGTCCTTACAAAGGTCCGAGTCAGTAGAGAAAAAGGACGGGTAGTTTTACTAGTGAAACTGAACATGAATCTGTAAACTCAGTTTAAATACACAGTAAACTCAATCAACTTACTTCTTTAACAAACAAAACAAACTTTGATAACAGATCACTGCTAAGAATCTAGAGGTAGAGGGCAAATTTTGGCAATAGGTCTTCGAAAAGTACCATTTTTATATTTTAAGGTAACAACTCTTGTCAAACCATCTCTACCAGGATGCTTATCTATTATTCGACCTAACAACCACTTTCCGGGAGGGAGTCTTTCATCCTTGACTAGAACTACTGTTCCGATATCAGGATCGGTATTTTTTACATTCCACTTGTATCTGTTCTGTAGAGTAGTCAAATACTCTGAACTCCAACGCACCCAAAGTGATTGCAACATTTTTTGGAGTAATTGCCAGCGATCTAATCGAGATACTGGTACGGTTGCGAGACTTTCTTCCGGAATAGTGATAGGAGCTTCACCTATAAGAAAGTGTCCGGGCGTAATTGGAGAAGCATCATCAAGGGAACTACTGATTGGAGTTAACGGCCGCGAATTTACACAAGACTCGACTTGAGTCAACAGCGTAGTATACTCTTCAAATGTGAGTAAAGTCTGCCCTATGACACGCTTCAAATGGGCTTTAATCGACTTTACGCCGGCTTCCCAGAGTCCACCGAAGTGTGGAGAACCAGGAGGAATAAAATGCCATGTAGTTTGGTCATTTGCGAGAATCTCGGATATTTCTCCAACTACTTCTGACTTCCTATTATTAAACATAGTGTCAAGCTCTTTAGAGGCTCCTACAAAGTTAGTACCACAGTCACTCCACAGATCACTACAATGACCGCGTCTGGAAGTAAATCGACGAAAATGCGGCAATAAAAGCCGCCGTAGACAAGTCACTCACAAGTTCTAAGTGAATGGCCTTGGTTACGGTGCAAACAAATAAAGCAATGTAGGCCTTGCATGTCCGTTTACATCTGCCAGGGTACATTTTTAACTGAATAGGACCCGCAAAATCAATTCCGCTTTTACGGAAGGGTTTATCGGGTGTGACTCGACACGTAGGCAACTGACCCATCAATTGATTAATCGGTGCTGCAGATTGCTTGAAGCAAGGAATGCATTTGTGAATAACCTTTTTAACCAAAATCTTGGCACCGATTATCCAATATTTACAGCGGATATTATTTAAAGTCAGTTGAGGACCTCCGTGCAAACAATGAACATGAGCGTCATTTACGATTAGGACAGCTAAGTGACATTTCGAGACCAATACGACAGGTGACTTAGTGTCGAAGTGCACTTTAGCATTGCGTATACGTCCTGTAACTCGCATGATACCATTTTCATCTGTGTAGGGAGTAAGAGAAGTTAATTGACTCGATTTTGGAAACCTTTGGCCTTTTCTCAGCATTTGTAATTCTTCTTGAAACCAAAATCCTTGAGAGAGTCGAATACAAATGTTTGTTGCATATCTCAGTTCACTAACTGTCAGATGCTGAGGAAAAGTCTCAGGTGCTGTCTGACTACGCTTAGCATCAATACGTGCCATACACAATTTCACAAATCGCATCAAATAAGCTGTAACACGAATCAATTTTGTCAAAGTAGAATATCTAGCCAAATATGTGAGTCGATCGTCACTCTCATTCGATACACCAGCCTGTAATGCAGTGATTTTACTAGCATTTCCTTTCGACTTTTCTTTGACTTCTAATTGTGTTGTTGGTATGTCGAGAGAGAGCGAGCGATATCCATCAAATGCATTATCTTGGTGAAGCATAACTGGGCCATGCCACCACAAATCGCAGTCTTTGAACAAGTCAGGGCGAATGCCTCGTGACGCAACATCTGCAGGATTTTCTGCCGATTTGACGTGGTGCCACCTTCCACTACTTACACTATTCACAATTTCAGTAACACGATTTGCTACATAAGTCTTCCAAGTATTTGGAGTTCGACGAAGCCAAGCTAGAACAATCATTGAATCAGTCCATGCAAATACAGACTCCTCAGAGAGTTGAAGACTATGTTGCACATCCTTGAGCAATTTCGAGAGTAGTACCGCGCCACAAAGTTCCAAACGAGGCACAGTAACTTGTTTCACTGGTGCCACCCTAGTTTTGGCAATAATCAGAGATACATGGATCCCTTGGGGCGTGATAACTCTTAAATATACTACAGCTGCGTAAGCTAAACAAGAAGCATCGCTGAAGCCGTGAATTTCCACTCTTTCATTGCCCTGGAATTGTGTGTGAACCCAACGCTCTAAATACAATGTCGGCATGTTACAGAGCTGGTCTCTATAACTTGACCACTCTGAAGCAAGTTCGAGGGGAAGTTCATCAGTCCAACTAATACCACTCAACCATAGTTTCTGCAAAAACATTTTAGCAGTAATAATCACAGGTCCTAAAAAACCTAAAGGATCAAATGCCTTTGCAATATCCGACAGTACTGACGTTTTGGTGAAGCGGTCTGTGGGTTCTGAAATGTCTACTTTAAGCTCAAAGACATCCTGATGTGAGTTCCATCTAATACCTAAAGCCTTGATAGTGTCGTCAAGCTTTATCTCGACACTTGGGTGATTTGACTTTTCCGCGCTAGGAACCTTTTCCAATACGTCAGGGCTGTTGGATGCCCATTTGTGCATTTCAAATTTACCTTTAGCCATGACATGTGTTATACGACTTTGTAACTCAGCCGCCTTTTCCACGTCATTCGCACCTGTGAGCAAGTCATCCATATAAAAATCGTTACTGATGACATCTACCAAATCTGGAAATTCATCCTTCTCGTCTTGTGCGAGCTGTTTTAGTGTGCGAATGGCGAGAAATGGCGCACACGACGTGCCATACGTTACGGTCAGTAAACGCTTCTCGATAATTTCATCGTGCGGAGAAGAGCGCCACAATATGCGCTGATAGTCGACGTCTTCCTTAGCGACGAGTATTTGGCGATACATTTGTTTTACGTCTGCGAGTAGACAAATCTTGTGAGTACGCCAACGAACAACCAAATCACGCAGGTCTTGCAATAGTGATGGGCCAACAAGTAGCTCGTCGTTTAGTGATGAGCCATCTGACGGCTGTGCAGTTCCATCAAAAACCACTCTGAGCTTCGTTGTAGTGCTGGATTCTCGAATCACCGCGTGATGAGGCAGATGGTAGACTGTGAGTTGGCACATGTTGTGGGTCTACATCTTCCAAGTGGTTGAACTTTTGGTACTGTTCGATGAAGTCCGAATAATCCTTCCGAAATTTCGGCTTGTGTGCAAATCTCTTTTCCATGTGCTTCAGTCGTTGTGCAGCGATTTGTCTCGAGTTGCCCAAATTTTCCTCGAGGTTGTCTTTAAAAGGTAAGCGTACTACGTAACGACCATCTTCTTGTCTGGTGTGTGTCTTCTTATAGTGCTCTTCGCATTGTGTTTCGAGAAGGGTTTGAGGTTTCTCATGTGGCTTATATTCTTCAGTCTCCCAGAATTTTCGCAAGAGTTGATCTACCTCAATGAGTGCGTTATTTACTGTTATGTTGTGAGGTGGCAGATCGTTCGATGATTTCGTCGCTCCAGAGACTAACCATTCCAGTCTGGAGTTTTGTGCCAGGAGAGTGTCATATTTGTGAAGTCCTTTGAGTAAAATACAAGCGTAGACATCGGCGCCCAGTAGAACATCAATAGGTCCCGGTCGATGCATGAGAGGATCCGCTAGTTGCAATTGGGACAGGGCAGGCCATTGTGTGATGTCAAACTCTTTTGTGGGTAACAATGGTGTCAATTTCGAGAGTACGTGAGCGTTAACTTGCATTACGTGGTGAGTTTCTATCGGTGAGTAAATATCTAAGTTAACGACGTGTCGTGCCTGTACAGCGTGATTCCCGATGCCTGTTACATTAGCTGACTGTGAAATCTTCTTCAGTCGCAGTAGTTGCACTGCCGACTCCGTGATGAAGGTAGCTTGTGAACCTTGGTCAACTAAGGCTCTAAGGTGCACGAGAGAACCACTGCTATCCATCACACCAATCTGTGCTGTAGCCAGAATAACTTGATTGTCGCTTAGTGAAACCTTTAGACTAGTGAGTTCCGAAGATTGTGGGTCATCAGGTTCTGTGGGTGTCTCCGTTGTAAGCGGCTTGGCTGTTATGGTCTGGTAGTGCAAGAGCGTATGATGTTTGCGGTTACAGGTTCTACATGATGTGACTTGTCTACAGTTCCGTATGGAATGTCCTTTGACAAGGCAATTGAAGCATAAGTTGTTGTTTCGAACAAATTCTTTGCGTTGATCTACGTCGAGTTGTGCGAATTCGGTGCAGTGACAGATGTAGTGACTTTTCTTACAATATGAGCATTCCGTATCAATTTCTGTGGTAAAAGATCTCAAATTCTTCATTTTAGGTGCAATAGCTTGTGGGTGCAGTATATATTCTTTCTTTTCTTTCTTTTGTGACACTTGTACCATCTCCATAGCTCTGAATCGTCCTTCCAAGTATGAGGTGAGATTCTTATAAGTGGGTAACTCCGTCGAAGAACCAAGTGACTGCTCCCAAGCTTTGTGAGTTTCGTTATCTAACTTGGATACCACAATATGCACGATAATAGAATCCCAAGTAGTTGTGTCTATTTTCAAATTTGCGAGACTACTGAGACACTGGTTTGTAGTATCAAGCAGATCCTTGAGGCCTTTAGAGCATTCGAATGTGAGTTTCTTGATTGAGCAAACGATTCAGTATGGTATTAGCTATAACCTTTTGTCCGGGTCTGCCTAAAACGCAGTGTGACTAATTCGCGTTATGCCTAAACGTCATTTGAAATTCGCTTTTAGACTATGTCGCTATTCGTATAATTCTTATATTACCTATTTCGCAATCTGCCCCAAACGTAGTACGCCTAAGTCGCTGTTTGTCCATTTCGCGTTACGTCTAATTAGCAGTTAGCCTAAAACACGTTACGCCTATATCACAAATAATAATTATATCTCTATACGAACTCCTATCACATTTTACCTCTTCACTGGCCACTTGAAACTGAAGTATTGTTAATCATTCAAAATAACAGTAATGAGTTATAGCATGACGTTTAGTGCCAATCTTTGTGTGCAGTCCGCGTTGTAGGTACTTAATAGAGATAATTTATTTTACTACCAATGGATGCAAACGAAAGCGTTGTATTTGTGAAAAATAAAAAAGGCCGCGATAATTTACTGCACAATGGATTCCAATATACAAAAAACTGTTCTAATGCTGACGGGTCCTCGCTCTGGCGGTGCGGTAACCGAAATCAATGCAGTGCTTCCATAAAAATTAATTCCAAAAATGTGGTGTTGCGAGTTAATGACCACACATGCACACCGAATCACCCGAAAAATTCAATTTCTGTATTAATTGATGCTTGTAAAAAGGATGTGTGTAAAACCTTTGGACCCGTGCCGAAAATTGTAGAAAAGGCTATTTTGAAGCAACCCGAACTGCTTGCAAGAGAAGGTATAAACGAAGCAGCAATTTTTAAAGCCAAAAAGGATTCTTTGTACAGGGCTAGACATATTTTCTTGAAAGTAAAACATACCAAAGTTACTTTAAATGACATAGTAATACCAAGTATCATAGCTGAAAAATTTCTAGTTTGTGATGACGGCCACGGAAACAATAAGATTTTAATTTTTTGCTTGCCATTGGCTATGAAAACAATAAAGGCAAAAGCAGACTCGCAATTTTATGGCGATGGGACTTTCAAATCAGTGCCATTATTTTACCAGATGTACACGGTACATATAAACTTGAACGAGGGCAACAGCGACACTGTGAATATTCTACCAATAATATATTGTCTGTTGCCGAATAAGACGCAGGAAACCTACGTAAGGCTGTTCCAGCTAATGAAAAATGTTTTTGGCATTGAATTTAAAAAATTCAAAACCGATTATGAAATTGCTCAGATTCAAGCGTTAAAAGCTGTTTTTCCGGAAATATCAATAACAGGATGTTATTTCCATTATTCTAGAGCTGTTTGGAAAAAAGCCGAGAAATCAGAAATACTGAGCACAGACATAGGAAATACAGTAGCTACACTTTGTGCTAATTTGCCACTTGTCCCATCAAATTGCATATCCGAAGTTTGGCAGCAAATTAAACAATTAACACAAGGTGGAAATCAGACAAAAGTGAATAAGTTTCTATATTCTTACGTGGAAAAATACTGGATCAACGAACTTAGTAACATACTTAGTTGTGCTAATGAAATCCACCGAACAAACAATAGCTTAGAGGGATGGCATCGCCGTTTAAACTCTCGAATGAAATCATTTTAACCGACTTTTTTTCTAGTAAAAAATGCTTTTTTTGTTTAAAAACGTTCAAAGAGTTACAAAAAAAAAATTAAAAAAAACAGAAAAAAAATTTTTTTTTGGTGAAATTGACCAAAAGTCATATGACATTTACTTCTTTTGACCTCGGGAATACGTGGGTAAAATCTTTCGGGTTATTCGCGGGCACGGTGTATAGTATACGAACTACTCTCTTCTTAGTTCAAATGATTGACAACTTCCTTTGAAGATAAATACAGGATTAATACGTCTTTCTTATCCTATTCAAATAGGTTACTTTGTTGGTTACATTTCTTTGGAACTTTAGAAGTAATAAATAAGTGTAAAAAAAAGGTATAAAATCTTTTTTTAATCATGACTTAAAAAATGCTTTCATGTCAAATATTCGCTTTTAAACCAATACGTTATAAGTCTAATTCTCACGCTGACAAGTTCGCTTTTGGACAAAATCTTAATACGTCCGAGTCTCATTGTGCCAAGTTCGCTTTATGACTAAAACTCATTAGGCCTATGTCTTAGTTCGTCTATTTCTCAATTGGTCTAGGCATAACGCGAATTAGTCAGACTGCGTTTTAGGCAGACCCGGACAAAAGGAGCTATAACTCTATCATTACTATAGCGGCAGACTAAGGCGTTCCAAGCCTTACTATAGTTGGCAGCTGTGATCTCGAAATGACGGACGACTTGTTCTGCTTCACCTTTCAAGCTCGATCTCAAATAGTGATGCTTGTGTATATCACTTAGTCCCTGCTCATTGTGGATCATAGAAAGAAACAAATCCTTGAAATGCATCCATTCTTGATAATCGCCTGAGAATGAGGGGATATTTATGGGTGGTAACTTGGTGTGCGTGACGGTTTGCGATGCTTGAAGTGTATGAGGTAAGCCAACTTCTTGTTTTGTGACAGATTCCGTCAGTTCCAATAAACTAGTCTTGAAATCCATATACAAATCTTCAACATCGTTGTAGAGAGCCTTTAATTCCCTTTTCTCGTCTAATTTCTCTGCCGTTTTAAGGAATTCTCGATGTTGAGAAACAAATTGAGTCCAATGCTCTTCAAGTGACTCTATCCGTATCTTCAAGTAGCTTGCAGAGTATCGCGATGGTGATGTTTTCTTGTAGTTAGTTTCGAGTCTTTTAATCTGACTAAAAAGCTCTTCTTGTGATGCTATGTTCGCCATTGTTAAAATTCGCTGTCTTTATTTTCAGTAAAAATTATGCTAAGTCCCTGAGAACAATTTATCAAAGTAATTTTGGACTGAAATTACGCTAAGTCCCAGAGAATTCACAAATTGTACTAAGTCCAAACTTGACGCGAATTTTCTAAGTCTATTTTCACCGGTTTTTTTTCTATGTCGTTGAATCACGAAATTGCACTAAGTTAATAATTCCGCGAAATATGCTGTGTTTGATACCGCGAAAATCGACTAAGTCTTTGACACATCACTTTTATTTCCACTGTCACTGTACTCACGATTATCCTTGGTTCGAAGGGCCAATGTTTACCTACTACGTCACTGCACTTACTACCTTATTTGAATGAAACACCTTGACTTGACAACTTAATACTCGTATAATTCAGATTTCGAAGAGAGCTTTATACAATCTACGGGAAAACAACGATAGCGTGTTTCAGGGATGTAACACCGCCATCTATTATGAAATTGGTGCACTATAAAATGTAATCAACTAAACATTGTACTTTAAACAACCACCATTAAAGAAAAATACTATTAACAAATTACAAACATTTCAAGCTGCTGGCAATTTATGCTTAGAAGCATATTATGGAGGTGAGTTTTATAGTCAATGGCCGTTATGAAGTAAATCCTGACAAATTGCACAATTATGAAGTTTCTGAAAATGTGAACAATGGGAAAAAATGCTTTACTTGCTGCATGTGTCAGAATAGTAAGCATAGCATTTTTTCCCTAAGTATTATATTTGTATCGGCAATATTCAGCTTAGCAACTTTTTTGGTGTGCAAAGTGTCAGTATTCGTTTCATCATGGCTATTAGCAGTTCATTAACATATTTGCCGCATTCTTATATTCAAAGAACATTCCGCCAGTTCATTAGAGCCCTGTTTGAATTTTTTAAATGTATTTTTATTATCTTGGTTCCCATGCAAGAATGATATATTATACAAAAAATATGGAAAGTACCTAATTATTAAAAGTGTGTTTCTACTCCTGTACCGTAATCCGTCATTTATATAGGCTTTAGCTCAAATATAATGACACCAATAATAAGTTGTCGAAAAACACTTGGTGACAATGCAATATTATGGTGATGGTATCGGGCTGAGCAGATGTAGATACCGGAACATACCTAATGATGAATAGTGCTGAGATGGTTGAGTTTTGGCTCTTTGTTTTGCTGTTTTGAGTACTTTCTGATAGTAAAAGTACAGTCAACTAAAAGTACAGTCAGCAAAAAAGCTTGTATTAAAAATTCAATTTTTAACAATAAAATATTTTGTTCAATATAGCTGTACCTAACTGCTTATTCTGTTATATAGAAGTTTTTGTTGTAGTCAAACTTATCTTTTTGTAAGAACACTTTGTTGTATAGGTAAGTATGAAATCCCAAAGTAATCTCAAAAATAATATGTTATGTTTTGTGCAGATACCCATCAAGCTCAGCCAAGCATTACCCAAGAAACCCCTTCACGTCAAGCTCAGTCAAGTATTACCCAAGAAACCCCTTCACGTCAAGCTCAGCCAACCATTACCCAAGAAACCCCTTCACTAACAGAAAGTAAGTAAATTATAATTAATACATAATGGAATATTTACCTGCTAAAGATTAGGTTTGGGTTAGGTAGGGTAAACTTTGACATAATAAACTACGTTCTTCAGGCTGGCTGACATACCTGATTAACTGCTGAAATGTGAATAGTAATTTTTGTGAGCTCCTGTAATTATAATGTATTACTTTACTAACGCCGACTTGCACAGTCCAGAGTTTAAAAAAAATAGTTTCCCCAGGGTTAAGTCGGCCTAAGTGTGCATTGTGTTATTAATACTAGTAGAGATGTTGTGGGTGTGAAAATATAATACATATTAACTTGTGTTATTTGCCAACAGAGTCCCTCTCGTTATTGAGTGTAGTTGACGGGCTTCCTGTCTTAACAAACAGTGTACTGCAAGGTAAGGTATCCATGTTTACATATTTTTACCCATCTGCGGCGGTTTGATTTTCACAGTCTTGTATGTATGTGTGAGGTGTTCATTCCTATATTCCCTGCTACAGTGTAAACAGCTAGAACGAATTTTAAAAATAACGTATTTATTGGATTCATCTTTATTTATTAACTGGAAAAGCATTGTTTAAATTTTTTATGTTTTCAGATTTAGCAGAAGATGGCGAGGGGCGGCTAACTCCGGTTGCACGCCTAGGTAGTCCTCGGTGCCGATATGAACAACCGCCGAATCTCGGCAGTGACGTGCCAGCAACGCCATCGTGTGTTCAAGGATTAACAGGTAGGTAAAATACTATGATGTATTACTTTTTATTGGGAGTACTTTTCATTCAACTATTGAGATTTTAGAACTCTCCATAAATTGTTATAGTGTAGTAATCACTAATACCGGCTGTACCTACCCGCCAGGACAATAAGAGGCAGGCTTATCCTTTTCTAACTTGTTAAAAACTAGCAGTTGACCTCGATTTCGTCTTCTTAGCTTTCGGTTGGTTATCGTTACCCCGCGGTAACTACGTATGCAATTTTTCGAGATTGATATCATTATTTTCTTTTCATTTAATTTATGAAGTTTGTTAGAGAGATTTCATCCTTATAATTGACCCTTACGATCGATGCAATAAAAGTACAGGGTGCAACTTTTAAGATTTTAGTCGGTTCGATTACCGGGTGCGACAAGCGAAATTTTAAATATCTTTGAATGCAGCTTTCTTTCTTTAAAAAAATAAAGGAATGTTTTCTTTGATCAAAATTTTCCACCCTGTGTAGCAGCAAATATATCGTAGCGACCAAAATGGTCAAATATACACGCTCTTAAGTCCTTAACAATAAAGTCTTGTTCCGTTATATTTGACCGCTAGCACTTTCGTCGCTACGATATTATCTAACGCTAACGCTACTAATAGGTACCTACTCTTTATTATTTTTTAGGTTACCAAGCAAAAGTGCTGTCGTTATTGACATGCATAAAAACCCAAAATCAGCAAATAATAAGCATTTTAAATAATACTGGCAAGAAAGGTACTCTAAAACCGGAATTAAAATTCCCAATTCAAAATTCAGAGGAATTAAATGTAACTGAAACATTATTAGAGAATAAGGAAAATTATGATAATTTGGTAAGTTGCAATACAATTACTCTTTATTGAACACCACATAATAGGCCTTTTAGCTATAGAGCGATCTCTTCCAGGCAACTTACATAAAAAAAAGGAAGGAATTGCTTGAAGCAGGTGGTGCTATTTATAATTATTGAATAGTAATAAAAAAATACATTAAATAAACACGCATACAATACCTACACACTTACAACATTAAGTAAAAAGTTATTTCTAATCTTCACTCCTTCATGATCAGCAAATTATATAATATTTGCTATTTTACGAATATACATTATTTTATTTGTTACAGGTTTCATACATGAGGACTTTTGGAGGGAGAGATATTTCCAGCAAAGTGTCTCGGATAATGAAATTTTGTTTTACTGACCAGCTAGCTGAACACTATAACTTCTATGGGAAGAGATCCCACAAAAAGCCTTTCTGCCAACTGCGCCTGCGAGAGTGTATCGTGGGTAAGTTTACATAACACGTATAAAATATATAACTGTATTATATAACGTATTTATAACAGTAAGGCCGTGTCCTCAGTAGGCTAGCTGTGAGCGGCTGGTTGAGTCTGAGCGGCGCGGCGTTTCGGTCGCTTACGCAATGTCGAGTGAGCAAACAGTGAAAAATCTGCCACTCAATGAATCAGTCAGCAAGCGAAACGCCGCAAACTACGTACATTACACGCTGTATGGACACTCCATTTAAAAATTATAGGGAGGCAAACTGGAAGCAAACAATAGTCGCTCACTGTGCGCCTAATGGAGACAGAAGACTACTTTTTAAAATTTGTATTGGTCTATTTTAACCCCTGACGCAAAAATCTGTTTCTCTACGGCTTTGTAGCTCCAAAATATTAAGCGACATGGTTTTTAGCTTTGTTTGGTGAAAATCGGTTCAGTTGTTTTTAAGATATTCGACTTTATGGCGAAGGTTAGTTCAGAGTTTAAAAGCCATGGCAGCTTCGTGGTTTGACCTGCAGCCTCTCAAGCAGAAGTTCGTGGTTTGGAACCCCAAACTATGTGCGTAATTTCTCAATTTATTTTGTAATTTATCGTGAGCTTTTCGTTGAAATAAAACATCGGGAGGAAATCTGCACATATCAACTGTATAATGTTGTGTGTGGAGTTCCAAATCCACACTGGGCCCGCATGGGAAATACAGCCCAAGCCCAAGCCCTATTAATTTGAGAGGTGGCTTGTGCCCAGCAGTGGGGCATATTTATATGCTGGAGATGTAGTTCAAAGTTTTAATTTGGCGTAGTTATAACATAAACAAATGTATTATATCTTTATAGAAGGAGTTGTCAGCACAACATCTGGGTCTACAGCGAAAGAAGTAGAAGATTTCATTAAGAGTTGGCTAAAACATGCCCCTGAAAGATTGAAGAAGAGCAATAAAAAAAATTAACATGGCAGAGAAAATAAAATACTCGAAAAAGGCTAGTTGGCAAACGTCAATTATTAAGAAGAGCAAAGGAAGCAGAGTTAATTGTAATTTCAAATTTACAAGAGAGTAGTACAGCTGTAAATGCGTCATCTTGCATAGTTAATTTGCCATGTACTTTATATAATAATTCTCAATCTGAAATTGTATCACAAGGTTCTAGTAATAATTCTAATATATTGCTGCAACATGACATTTCTCATGAAAATCATATTGTTACTTTTGATGATGAGCATTCACAATCCGATTCAGATTCTGTTAAGTCTATACAAGGTGATGATTTCAAAACAGACTTAAAACATTGGGCCACTCAATATCAAATACCACATAATGCTTTAAATAGTCTTCTTAAAATTGTGTCTCCTTTATGCCCTGGATTACCAAAAGATAGCAGAACATTGTAACAAGGGGTTGTCACCTTTGCAACTAGAGATTACTAAGTTAGATACTGGAGAATTAGTATATTTAGGTCTTCTTTCACAAATTCAAAAACAAATTAAATTATTAGACGATACTGATAATAATGTTGGTAATAGGGAAATTAAAGTTTCTTTTAACATTGATGGGCTTCCCTTATTCAAAAGTACCAATACTCAATTGTGGCCCATAATAGGATTGCTAAAAAATATTCCTAATGCCAGACCGTTTGTCGTCGCTCTTTTCTGTGGTAAAGCTAAACCTTCACCATTAGATGTTTTTCTAAAGCAATTTGTCGACGAATTAGAAATATTACTTAGAAATGGTTTAGATCTAGAAAATATTCATTACACTGTTAGAATCCATAGCTTTATTTGTGACGCTCCAGCACGAGCATTTATCAAGTGTACTAAACAACATGGTGGTTATTCAGCTTGCGACAAGTGTGTAGAGGCAGGCGAATACCGCGGCCGCGTGATCTATGAAAGTGTGTCAGCACCCACGAGGACCAATGAATCATTTCGTGCGCAGCTTGATGAAGACCATCACGTTGGAGAGTCACCACTTTTACGGCTCCCTATAGATTTGATATCTTTATTCCCTACTGAATATATGCATAACGTTTGTTTGGGCGTAACGCGTAAGCTGTTAAATGTGTGGATTAGTGGTGATTTAAGTGTTCGTATACAAAGTCACTTCATTAAAATAATATCTGAAAAACTAATCTATTGTTCGAAATTTATACCAGTTGAATTTAATAGAAAACCGCGGAGTTTATCAGAGTTAGCTCGATGGAATGCAACTGAATATCGAATGTTTTTATTATATGTAGGTCCTATTGTGTTAAAGGACATCTTGCCACGTTCACTTTACGAAAACTTTCTACTTTTTCATTCAGCTATTACGATTTTATGTTCAAACAAACATATCAGAGAACTTGGTATAGATTTGGCTCAGGAATTACTTCTGATTTTTATAAATCATTCAAAATCGGTTTATGGATTACATTTTTTGGTATATAATGTTCACATGCTATGTCATATATGCAATGATGTACGCCTCTTTGGTACACTAGATGAATATTCAGCATTCCCATTTGAAAATCATTTAAAGAGTGTAAAGAAATTAGTACGATCGCCTAATAAGCCATTACAACAAATTGTAAGAAGATTGAAAGAAATGGAATCTTCAAAACTACACAGCTCCTCACCGAAAATAACTGTTTCTGACCAGTTTTATTCTGGACCCTTACCTGAGGAAAATTTATATGAATGCTATAAAAAACTAACATATAAAAAATATACGTTATATGTAGCAGAATCTCGTGAAGCTGATTGTTATTGTCTTACTAAGGATAGGAAGGTCTTTAAGATACACAACATACTTAAAAATCATACTTTATTCATTTATGGAAAGGAGTTTGTAAACTATCAGCCGTTCTTTGAGTACCCTTTTAATTCGGTAGCTATTGATGTTATGGTAGTAAAAAAATATTCACATTTTAAATTGATACCTGTTAATGACATTTTAACCAAATGTGTGGTTGTCCACAATAACGGCTATACATTAAGCATTCCAATGCTTCATGATTATGATTGTGATTGACATTTTTTCTTAAATGTAGATATGAAACTTGTTTTAATGAATGAATATACAGGATGTAATCGGGAGCGTATCAAACAAAGGCAGGTTGGTCGTGAATGTCGGTACCCATCGAATCAATATGTACCTACGTATGTTAAGCAATTTTCTTTTGTTTTAGCCTTTTCGACGCCAACGTCGCATATATTAGTCATTGCGTACAGTAAAAACTAGACCTAAACACGCACAAATAAAATTGAAATTAGCATTACATTTCAGCCATGCTTAGCGGATGAGTGACAACTTTTGCATTTGACGTGGCCTCGAAAAGGTTAAAGTTATGATCGTTTTTTTGTAAATTCTGAACATCACCGAATTTTAGGTTAAATTTTATCGTTGTATGCATGAAGTTGTTGGTAAAAGTAGAGGCAACATTCCCTTTAACCTACGCGAATACGGCTGACCGCATGCTCTCTCGCTCACTTTGGTGGCCGTCCTCTCTTACTAATGCTTATATTAAGAAAGAGAGGAGGGGAACCAATGTGAGCGAGAGAGCACGCGGTCAGCCGCCTTCATGTAGATTAAGGTAGTGTTGCCTCCGTTACCTACTACTTCATGGTTGTATGTATCTAAAATATAGATTATACTACTTACATTGTCTTTTTTTTAGATTCATCCATAAAAGTCCTCGAGTCTCTTCAAGGTACCTAGGTAAGATGCCTGCTAACGCAAACGCTACATGCTAAGCGCTAAATTCTATCCTACTCTGACGCGTAAGGATTTGCGCGATGGAGAAGGATAGAACAGAACGCGTAGCGTATGCGCTAGTAGGCGTCTGGTCTAGGGCCCCTGACCAATAAGTTAGAACCGTCGTAGAGCTTAAATGCGCATCTTAGGCTTTAGTGCCATTTTTGTTTTGCCAGCATGTTAGTTCACTCAATAGCCAGGACGGTTCATATTGAGACGGGGAGCATATTGCCGTGCTAACGATATCAGCAGTAAGTGTGTTCTTATTTCAACTTATATAATACCCGCTGTTTAGTATAGATTATCTACAATTCATATGTCAGCTGTAATGTCACCCACCTCCAATACCTTTCATATTCCTATCCCTGGAAAACGCGGGTAGAATGAAGACATCAACTGACATCGCTGTCAATCGACCAGTTCAGCTCTAGATACGGTTCGGGTCGGTCAATGTCGAGTACTATCTCCATTCCGTCACTCGCCAAAGGCTTCGAACTAACCATTTTTTACCTATCGTCGCTATTATTAATTCGGTACATCAACGCAGAAGTGTTAAGAAGAAAAGTGCGTAAGACCGGCAGCCTTAACATTTTGCAGCCAGCGCTACGTTTGAACCAGGTACGCGTTTTCCACCACTTTCCCTTTTTGCTACTTCATTTCTGGTCCTTCGCCCCAAATATTAATTACAAGGTGACATCATCTCTTATTTCTAAATTAATTTTTGCAAATCATCTCATTTTTGGTAATTCATTGTTACATTTTATTAATTTCCGCAGGTAGATTCTTAACTTTGCAACCATAGACAAAACCGGTAAACTATCATCCCTGGTCATCCGACTTGCTGGACGACATTTTATCCAACTTACGATTAGTGCGTGTGTATGGGCTTTAAATTATTACGCTTGCAACACTGACATTCTTAACGTCAGTTATCATTGTCATATTTATTATTTAATTTCAAGTTCAAGATATAACATAACCTCTGGGATTAATATTATTCTGTTTGTTTACGCACGCAATAATGCCGGATAAACTTAAACAAGCAGATAATTCGGATGCGCATAATGCCCCCACAGATTTCTTTGGTGATTCACATCAGAAAGCTAGTTTTATTGCTATGAATGTTCAAGGTAATTTCATGACAACATTGTATAACTTAGCGGCAGAAATTAGCGGCTCGGCTCGTAAGGATCCGATGCGCGTAGCGAGCTTCAAGGCTCGATATAGGGATATAGATAACATTCGTGATCGTTTTCAGGAGGCTTACAATGTGTTCATGGCAAATTGCGAAGATTTAAGCGTTCGTTCTAATGTTGACGCATTGTTCAATAAATTCTACGAAATGTACTATTCCGTTCAAGTGTTACAAGAATCTATCATAACAATAACGCCAAGTTTTTCAAAGTCAAACCAGGTTTGTTTACCTAAAATTCAATTGTCACACTTTTCTGGTGTGTATACAGAATGGCCAAATTTCATCGCTATGTATGATAGTCTTATTCACAACAATGCAGAACTATCACCTGTTCAGAAAATGCACTACCTGCTTAGTGTTTTAGAAAAGGAACCATTGAGCTTAGTTAGGCATTTAGAGCTTTCCGGGGAAAACTACACTATTGCATATAGGCTTTTGAAGGATAGGTATGAGAACAAAAGGCTCATAGCTGATAAGCATTTGGAGGCCATTTTATCCTTGAGTAACCAACAAAATCAAACTAGTTTACGCAAGTTTGTAAACGCACTGAAAGAAAACACTCGGGCATTGCAAGCGCTAGGCTTTGACATTAAGGCATGGAGTTTTATATTGCTTCATATTGTTCTGCGGAAGCTTCCGTTGGAGCTGTGTGGTAAATTTGAAGTGAACCACAGCAGTACTCCAAATGACATTCCAACATTTGAAAACCTTTTCGGCTTCTTGGACATTCATCTTCGGGTGTTGGAAACTGTCAGCGGGTCAAAGGCCCCGCCTACCGCAGCACTAAATAATCAACCTAAGCTGACATTCGCTGTTAATTCTCTGAAATGTGTATGCTGTAATGGTGAGCATGTACTTTATACATGTGACAAATTTAATAATATGACACCAGCAAAGCGTAGAGAATTTGTCACAATTCAACATTTATGTTATAACTGTCTGAGGACACATTCAGTCAACAAGTGTCAGTCTAAAAGTAGGTGTCAAATATGCAATGGTCGTCATCATTCTAAATTGCATATTGATCACCTGAAGGGTGAGGCTGCACAGCCATCTGCATCACCACCCACTCTCACTCCTGCTCCGGCACCAAAGCCTTCTTGCTCTGAGACTACACATACAACCTTAAGTTCTGCTGTTCAACCGCTTCACAGTCATGGTATTCGTAGTGAATCTACCATGATGTTGGGCACGGCTTTGGTCGGTCTACAGGATATCAATGGGCACCTGCACACTGTAAGAGCTTTACTAGACTGCGGGTCCCAAGTATCAATCATCACGGAAAACTTAGCTCAGAAGTTGCGTCTTCCACGCTCAACTTCTGGTTTATTATATGGTTTAGGAGGTTCAAATGCTCAGCATACCAGTGGCAGCATAGAATGCTCAATAAGTTCTTTGGTCGACTCATCCCAGCCTGCCTTGGTGACATCTGCGGTTATTCTTAAGCGCATAACAGGGAACCTTCCTAGCATTCAGGTATCTCCGTCAGTCCTGGGAATGTGTAAGGACATTTCACTAGCGGATTCAAAATGTACCATTCCAGGCCCCATTGACCTTCTCATAGGTGTAGACCTCTATGATAAAGTTTTTGATGGAAGGAGATTACAGCTGGGTACCGGTCTACCCACTGCATACGCGTCAATATTTGGTTGGGTTTTGATGGGCGCAGCTCCCATCGAATTTGCTGTTACTAACAACATTGTGGCTCTACATTGTTCAACCAATTTGGAATCCACCCTAAATAAATTTTGGGAGGTGGAAGAGGCTCCTACAAAAATTGCACGGGATCCAGAGGATGTTCAGTGTGAAAGGCACTTTGTAGAGACCCACACCCGCGACTAGACTGGGCGATACATCGTACGGCTGCCTTTTAAGACTGAGTGTAAGCCCTTGGGCGACACATGCAACAACGCACTCCAGCGGTTTCACAACTTGGAGCGCAAGCTTCTCAAGGACCCAAAATTAAAGAGTATGTACGCGGCATTCATGGCAGACTATCTTGAATCGGATCACATGCGACCTACTGCTGGTACCCCATCCAGGAGTAGGTACTGGATCCCTCATCACGGCGTACTTAAGGAAAGCAGCAGCACTACGAAGCTTCGAGCGGTCTTCGACGCTTCTGCCACCAGTAGCACTGGGGTGTCGCTGAATCAGGTTCTGATGCCAGGTCCTAAACTTCAGCAGAATACAGAGGATATTATCTTACGTTTCAGAACTCACGCCATCGTCTTCACGAGCGACATCAAACAGATGTATCGTCAGGTTCGGATGCATGATGATGACTGCAAATTCCAAACTATATTCTGGAGAGAATCGCCTGATAAACCACTCCAGCAATTTGAGCTTACCACTGTCACCTACGGCGTCTCAAGCGCAGCGTATCTGGCCATGCGCGTCATACACGAGCTAGCTATCATCAACAAGGACTCGTACCCGCGGCGGCTCGCGTTTTACAGGAAGACACGTTCGTTGACGACGTCATCAGCGGGAGCCAAGACGTAGAGTCGGCCAAGGTGCTGCAAAGACAGATCGTTGATGTGCTGGCCCAAGGAGGTTTTCAACTAAGGAAGTGGGCGAGCAACAGCAAGGCCATTTTGGAAGGTTGTCCTTCTGACCACCTCGAAACGCCGTTTCGGTTCGAAGAAGGGGACAACATCTTCAAGATTTTAGGAGTCGAATGGAGTTCCAGTACGGACAGTTTCGTGTACCGGGTATCGAAGCTCGGAAAATGCTACACCAAACGTGACATTCTTTCCAACATCGCTCGGCTCTACGACCCGTGCGGATATCTGGCTCCTATTACCTTCTACGCCGAGGTAATCATGCAACGTCTATGGGCATTGGAACTATCGTGGGATGATCCACTACCCGAGGAAGCAGCTTGAGCTTGGGATGCATTCCTGGATGGATTCCATCTTTTAAATATTCCCAAGATACCCAGATTCATCTTGAGTAGTCAACCGGCTCGCTGTGATCTCTTAGGTTTCAGTGACGCATCAGAACGTGGCTACGCTGCCGTTGTTTATTTTAGGGTGGTCGACTCTACCGGAGAAGTTGGAGTACATTTGCTACTTTCCAAATCTAGAGTCGCACCAACAAAGCAGAAACTCACCATTCCACGGCTCGAGCTTTCAGGAGCCGTGCTTCTCGCTCGCCTACTCAGTCACGTTACGCAGGTATTGGAAGGCAAGGTTGTCATCACTGACACGTTAGCTTGGTGCGACTCTAGCATCGTCTTGGCGTGGCTCAGCACTCCGCCTCACAAGCTACAGACATTCGAGGCGAACAGGGTGTCTCAGGTTCAAGGGCTTGTACCATCCGTCATCATCCGTCTCTGGGAAATCACCGTAAAGTCTGCCAAGCAGCTCTTAAAACGTACAATCGGGGAACAAGTCGCCAAGGTCGAGGCAGTACTCAACTCCAGGCCTCTGTGTCCAATGTCGAACGATCCAAACGACCTTGAAACACTGACGCCAGGCCATTTCATTATCGGACATCCAATTGTAAGTTTGCCTGAATACGATTTCGACCATACTCCGATGTCCCGGCTCAATCGTTGGCAACTCGTTCAACAGGTTTCTCAGCATTTTTGGCGCCGGTGGCAGCATGAATATTTGCACACCCTTCAACAACGCACAAAATGGTGCAAGGACGTCCCCAACCTCCAAGTAGTAGGAGACCTCGTCCTTATTAAGGAGGACAATTTGCCACCCCTTCAATGGCGAAAGGCTCGAGTATTCAAGCTTCACCCCGGCGCAGATGGCGTTGTTCGCGTAGTAGACTTAAAACTAGTTCCGGAACTTGCCTGAGATCAGCAGCTAAGGTCTGCCCTTTACCCAATTTAGACTCCTAACTGCGAAAAAATAAACGCTATTTAATTTAGTTTAAGGTTCATTTATCATTACTATTATTATTTTTACTCAAACTTAAAGAAAATCATCTTGCCTTTCAGTAACTTCAAGCATTTGCGAATCATCTAAAGAGCTTAGTAGCTCTTTGGGGGGCGGTTATGTTTAGTATAGATTATCTACAATTCATATGTCAGCTGTAATGTCACCCACCTCCAATACCTTTCATATTCCTATCCCTGGAAAACGCGGGTAGAATGAAGACATCAACTGACATCGCTGTCAATCGACCAGTTCAGCTCTAGATACGGTTCGGGTCGGTCAATGTCGAGTACTATCTCCATTCCGTCACTCGCCAAAGGCTTCGAACTAACCATTTTTTACCTATCGTCGCTATTATTAATTCGGTACATCAACGCAGAAGTGTTAAGAAGAAAAGTGCGTAAGACCGGCAGCCTTAACATTTTGCAGCCAGCGCTACGTTTGAACCAGGTACGCGTTTTCCACCACTTTCCCTTTTTGCTACTTCACCCGCCTTAATGAAAGTAAAAATCGCTTGCTTCTACAAAATACACTTTTGATATCATGAGCACGGCAGCATAATGCAGCTCCCGTCGTAGGTCCTGACGTGTACGTCTTCGTAACGTCACTATGAATCCTGTGTATGACGTCACTCTAACGTCAGTGGCTGCCCTAATATGTACGGCCCAGTAACGTCCCTATGAATTCAGTATACGACGTCTCTCTAACGTCTCTAAACTGACGTCTTAAGGCTGTGACAAATTGACGTCATCTGCTGGGACCCCCCGACGTCAAAACATGACGTCTCTTACGTCGAGCAGTACCGTAAACGGACGACATAATGACGTATAAATGCTGCCTGGGTATGCGTAGCTCATAGCTAATTGTATGACAGCATTCACTGGTAATTTAAGTATTGTATAGAGAGGACTATTAGGGCGTTGGTTCCGAACCTGGGGCTAATTACCCCTGTGATTGTGAGGGTCATACAGCTCTTCTTTGGAGTTCTTGGGGGTTAAGCAGTTTCAGAGAGTTTGCGTAACACATCAACATGTGACTACTGTGTACCTATTATTGTTAACATAAACACATTACCTCATAATACAATATACAGTTGAGAATGTTGGCTTTGATGAAAACCGGGCTCTATGATTATTGTACCCAGGGACCCGAAAACCCGTTCTTTGGCTTAAGCCGTTCGATAAGCTTAAGCCGTTCCAGGGTTAATCGTTTATTTGGGTTACCGTATCATTGGCTTAACTTATATACGGGTTAAGCCCTTCACTTGAGTTAAGCTTAACCAACCTTAGGGTTTTGGGTTAGGGTTTTGATTGGGTTATTGAAGGGGTTTTTAAGGGTTTTTGTAGGGGTTATGAAGGGAGTTTTATTTGCTTAATTTAAGCGCTTACTTATTGCGCTTATGTGGCGTTATCCCTTCCCGGGGCCCGTGACGAGCGAGTCTAACCTTCTTAGCGTTGGTGTTGTAGACCATTTAGTTTGTATCAACGATTGCTTCAGCCGCACGCGCCATGTTTTTTCGTAAAAAAATATTCTGAGTATTTTTTTTCTTCATCCATTATCATTATTATCCGTCTCTCTTGTGGTACCTAGTCCACACGCTCTTGTGCTGCGCATTCAAGGTCAAGCGACTATTTAAGCGCCGCTAGCTGTAAATGCCTACCTGTCCGAAAACAGTCATTATATTGCTTACCTTTAATTTACTATTACATAGCTGACAGGAGCTCGTATTAGACACTTCATCATATACAAAATAACGATGAACGGCATCTTTTTTAGCTTGTGGTATTGTAAGTACCTACAATACAAGGCAATATCTATCCACATCCAATGCAGGCACGGCAGCACAATTAGTTTATTAACTTTTTCCGAATACGACAAGACGAGACACGATTTCAATTAGGGCTCGCGGTCGTGTCCGGGTTTCGTGTATTCGTGTCGGGTACCCGTGCCCGTGTAACACGCCCGCGGGTTTAAGCGACCGGTTCGAACGGATCCGTGTAATTAGCGCACGGGTAGCCGTGTACACGTGTACACGTGCCTGTGTCTTTCTGTTACCCCTTCAGCCCTTCACGCTTAAACCGCTGAACCGATTTAGATAAAATTTGGTATAGAGATTTGAGTCTGGAGGAGGGACATAGGATATAAACGAGTTCCACGCGGACGGAGTCGCGGGCAGAAGCTAGTAAGTTTTATCCCATAAAAAACATTCCATGCAAAAAAGAGGCCAAGTCTCGAAACTCTTCCACCTTAAAAAGTTGTGAGATAAATATAAACATAAAATAAATATATTAGGAGACAATCCTACACCAATCGACCTAATCCCAAACTGAGCAAAGCTTGTACTATGGGTACTAGACGACGATAAAAATACTTATATGATTAGATAAATAAATACTTAAATACATAGAAAACATCCATGACTCAGGAACAAATATTCGTGCTTATCACACAAATAAATGCCCTTACCGAGCTTAGAACCCGAGACCTCTTGCTTCGTAGGCAGCGTCACTACCAACTAGGCTAAAGCGGTCGTTGAGTTTGATATTTCGTAGTACCAAGTCTCAGGCATTCTTATTATTCTTTATTTGCTAGCTAAATAAAATTCAGCTACTTGGCAATCACACAACTTTACTGCATTTATGGATTTTTGCACACCTAAAACTATGCAGTATTGTGTGATTGCCAAGTCACACGGTGGAAGAGTTTCGAGACTTGGCCTCATTTTTTACATGGAATGTTTTTTATGGGATCTCACTTCTTTTTGTAGGTTATTGTGTTATCAATACATACAAAGTATGATTGCAGTCTCATTCTTGCTTTTTAATTTTTTCTCCCACTCACTGCAAATGTAACTTTGTAATCCTATATATTTATTTCGGCTTACAAAGTTATTTATGCGTATCTAGAAATCAGGACCGAAATTTACTGAAAAAATATTTTAGTTTTAACTTGATTCAAACTCTAATTATGTTCTAAATTAGCACTTTTGTTGATCGGTCAGTGTGTATGTGAGTGACAAAATTAAGAAACTTTGACTAGTTATAATTCTTAAACCACTGATTCAAATTCAATGAAATTTGAAATATACCGTGTTTATACAATGCCGGCTTGGTTACTGAAAATTCAGGCTTCTAGTTTTATTCACAGCGAAGTTATTGGGGGGGGGGTCGAAAATGGCCTGAACTGCTTCGAAAAAAGATGGTACGGCCGTGCCGCTGTTTTGCCCGACTTGGCGGGGGCACCGCCATGCCCCCAGATTTTTATTTGAGCTTAAAATGTGAAAAATAATGTTGTAGCATTAATCTACTTTGGTTTTGAACCAGAACAGTTACGAAGCTGGTGGTTTAAAATTGGCCGGTCCCAATTTTAGACCACCAGCTCTGATAGTAGATATTAGAAATAATGATGAGTTTAGCGCGACCATTTATTTATAACCTCACAAAGGGAAGGAATCAGTTAGTAAAAAGCATGTATCTATTAAGAATTGGTCACATTTATTTCAGATTGTGTGGGTCTTTACGGACACTCAATATCACAAATTAAATATAACACTACAGTATCTGACAGAAAAAAACTAAGAAAATCGCAACAAAATGATGTCATTTTTTAAATCGCAACTGTTGAACAGAAACTAGGTATAAATATTTATTGCAAGGCGAGCATAGTAAATAGCTAAACCAAATGTAGTAAATGATAGTAATATCCCATAAAAAACATTTCATCGAAAAAAGAGGCCGTCTCAAAACTCTTCTACCTTAAAAAGTTGTTAGATATTTCGTAGAGCCAAGTCTCGGGCATTCTTATTAATCTTTATTTGCTTGCTAAATAAAATTCTGCAACTTGGAAATCACACAACTTTACTGCCTTTATTAAATTTTGCATACCTAAAACTATGTAGTATTGTGTGACCCCTTCCACCTCCCTAATATATCCGTTCAGCGGTAAAACACCACAACTCAGGTTGGCGAAGATAACAGATAAAAAATTATTACCTGCTTTAGAACGATGAAGTTCGTGCCTATTTAACCTGTTAAACCCTTTTCGCCGGCAGGCGACGAACAAAACAAACAAAGGAAACTTACAAGTCTTGAGACGTAAGTAATTAGCTTCAATTTTTTTGGTGAAATTTCGACTTTATCGCAAACGCATAAAACTTAATATTGTTTTGGAATTCAACGACTTTTGGGTTTATCCAAAAAAAGTTGCAAGACACTGATAATGCGAGTGATTTGTTCGAGTACCTTTCTTTTAAAATGATTACTGTATCCTTTATATAGGTATCGTAGGCAGAGTAATGTTGCAAGTATCGTTTTGATTCAGTGCCTTTATTCGGTGCTCATATTCAACCTCGTAAGTAAAGGTACGGTTTAAAACGGTATACCTTGCAATACCTTTATTAAGTACCGTTAATTAAAACCCTTAATTTCGATACCACATTCAGTCCCTTATTTAGAACCATAATAGCATGTACGGTCAAGGATAATGAAGGTTTGACAAATGTCAACTCTATTTGAATGACGTTAAGGATCAAAAGTGCTAAACATTAAATTTCCTCGACTGTACAATACAATAAGCGCTCGGTTAAAATTAAATAGTTCTCATGTACAGTCAGCCAAGAAAGTGGTCTACCACTTTTGGACCTTATTTTGCATGCAATAAAGTCGAAAAGCGGTAGAACACTTTCTTGGCTGACTCTACTTACCTAGGTACTGTTTTTGTTTAGCTATAATATCTTTAAGCGGCTATAATAAAAGTTAAACAGTTTGCGTGCCCTTTGTCGGGCAATCATTACATAAAATACTAGGTTTATACAATATTATGACGCAATAGAGTAAACATAGGCTTCCTGCGATGTTTCTTTTGTCACATACCTAATATAAAACAACATCATACACACCAAACCCATAGAGTTGCTAATGCAAATAGAGTAAAATGAAATAATTATATTCTATTTGCCTCAACTCAAACGGCCACGGACGGTCCGAACCCGCCTGTAATTAGAACCCGCGGATCGGGCGGGTTCGGGCGTGTCCGTGTAGAACGGACGCTTAGCACCGCGGGCTTAAGAACACGGGTATTCGGGCGGGCGGGTTTACACGTGTAGCGGGAGCCCTAATTTCAATGTACACAGTTCGCTATTCGCAAGGAAAGTGACGAGTTTCATAGGTAAACAAAATGCCGAAACAGGTGCAATAAATTTATGTTCAGACGAATATGGCATCTCTTACTATGGCAGCTTGGTGCATATTTGTTGAAACGCAAAAATAGTAGCGGTGTTTTTAAAAGGTTTGAGACACCGCCGCCGCCTGCGCTGCTGTGAGGCGCGGCGCGTGGCTGGCTCGATTCGGCGAACCACAATAAAAAATGACACGTATATGTGTAACGCTTAGGAGCAATATCGATTGCGTTTGATGCTCTAAGATAACTTAAAAACCCTGGAAAGGGTTTTGATAGGGTTTCGGCTTAATTTGAATTAATTCAAAGGAACGGCGCGGCCATTTCAAACCAAAATGAATTGAATGACTATGATGATAAGGATCAATTTAGTTTGCGCTTAGTCCAGAACCGCTTACCGCTAAAACCCTTAACAGGGTTTTGATTGGGTTTTGAGTTAACACGAATTAACTCAAACAATCGGCTTAGCCGTTCATCCAATAACCCCTTCATAAGCTTAACCTGAATGATATGGTTTCTCAAACCCAGCGTTTCAAAAACCCGCTTAAAACCCGCGTAAGGGTAAGCGGTTCCGGTCCCTGATTGTACCACAGGTTCAAGTTTTAAGTTAATAGTTATCTAAACAGCAAATATCACATCGTCGTGAAAGTTTCGTTTTAACAATCAATTCACATTTTATTGTTTTCATTCACAACAGCACAGTTTTCGACTTTTCGTTGACGTTGAAAAAAAGCACAGATACCGCTCAGAGCGAGCGATTTCTTGATACGTTCGAATACTACAACATTTGCGCGTCGTCCATACAATTAATGAAAATTGCTTTTCAAACACCGACGGAAAGATCGTGAACAAAGGGTACCTAGGTATAATAATAATAATATAATAATAATATAATAATAATAATAAATCATTTATTATTGAGATTACGAGTAGAACAATCTCGGTTTCACTTTCTGTGTAATTCATAGGTCTATGCCATACAAAAACGCTTAAACTGGTGTCTGAATGTATAATTGGCCGCATCCAGACGAGCGAAATCGGCGGACTGCCGGCGAGCGTTAAAGGGAATCTAATACGGAATGACCTTGGTTTTGCCGAACGCCGTTTCCAGCACATAAAGATACACTTTTGGGATAGACATATAGGTATAACAAATAGTTATATACGGTAATTACCTAGTGAACCGTGTCCTAAACGAGCTCGTTGACGTCGACGACGAACTCCTGCGGCAACTAGGCACTGATGTCGTTGGAGTCAGTGGGGTCCTGTCGAGGTGGCGGGCCACCGCTTTGCGGCCAGCGCAGCGTCAAGAAGCTGAACTGACTGTTTTACTGAGCAAAGTCCGGGGCGCGGCAGTCCGCATCATATTATTCTTCAACTAACCTCCGTATCAAAATCTGAAGAAAAATGCATAAATTATGTAAAAAGCATTAGGTAATTAACTTCATATTTAATGCCGAATTTGAGTAAATACATTTTTTTTCTTACCTTGTCTTCCAACGCCCAGTTTTCACATGGTTTTTTATTAGTTTTCATCTTATTTACGCGCACGTTAGTTTCGTGGAGTTAAATTACCTACAAACTCGCCGGTATTAAAGCCATCAAACTTTTTTTTTTAATCGAAAATCACAGTATAGGTCTATGATTTCCCAGAACGGCAACATAACATTTCGAATCTGTCAAATAACGGCCCACTAGTTAGCGGAGGCTTAGTGGAGGTTTATGAATCACACTTTTTAACAAACGTCAATTAGGCTTAGCGAACGTTTTAACTAAAACGTTGATCAACGGTGTTTTAAGGTTTTTTTATGACCGTATATATTCAGAGAACTGTTTCTTGAATAAAATAGCAAAAGCTTAACGCTACACACGATCCAAGGTGGCCAGTCTCAGATGTGCGCAAGGGCGAACCCACATAGAGTTAACTATGACGTTTCCAACACAGCACGTTTGATCAGCTCGTCAGCGTCACAGACATGAATGAACCTCCGGGGCGGTGAAAACCCCAGCGCCGGTCGCATTTTACGTGCTTCGTGAGTGAAACCCCTCCGGGTGTGAGTGAAACCCTCCGGTGTGGGAGTCCATATCTATCGACCGCGTAGATACAGAGTTCCCCTATATGTCTAAGTCAACAATACACACACTTCGGGTGGCCAGTTCCGAAATGTATATATTTACATGTTGAGGCTAGTCGGTCGTCAAGTGCCCGCAGTCTAATCATCAAAACATTTATTTATATGAAACAAAATAAAAAACTTGGATAGCGTGATGCAGACGCTGTGTATGGTCACTTGTTAGACAGTGGCTCAGGCAGAAACAGTGGCGCAGGTACTATATCTGAGAAAGGGATAGCTATATTCTGTTTGTTTCGGCACTTCGCGGACGCTCGAGGCACCCGGGCAGGAACGAACTAGTCGCCTGGCGTCTGCGCCGCATAGTTGTCGTGTAAGGAGGTATTTTGTGTTTCGGTGGTGCAAATTGTGTATTTAAGGTAAGTTTCCTTTGTGTTCTACTTACCATAGCTTACGCCATTTAAGCACATTGTATTTTTTTTTGCAATATGTGGTTAATTGGGGAGGCAGAGGTGTGAAATTCAATAGGAAATAGATATTAAATTTCTCGTGGCTTATGAATGTTTTCAAAATGGCGGTGGTGTTCTACAGTGGTGCAGTTTGCGAAGGTACACAGGGGATCATGAGCCACTGTGTATCGCACGAAGTACTATATGATCCACTGTGTACTAAAAAGGCAATTATATCTGCGATGAGCAAGTAGGTACATATTTCTTTTAGTATTGATTGTTTCTTTAATGTATTTTATTTGTTTGATGAGCCTTTGTTTATTTTTAGGATGCCACGACCTTCAAAGCCGCGTTTGATTGGTGGCCACACCGAAGAAAATATGACGGAGGCATTGCAAAAAATTAGAAAGGGAATGAGCGTAAGAAAAGCTTCAAAATTATCTGGCATACCCTTCACAACGCTAAGGCGATACAATGTTAAATCAATGAGGTCTGGTGGTATGATAGAGGCCATGCGACTAGTACCAAATTACGAAGTTAACAAAGTTTTTAATAATGAACAGGAAAAGGTCTTAAAAGAATATTATAAACATTGCTCATTATTATTTTACGGTTTGACAGAAAAAGAATCGCGAAGAGTGGCCTATCAAATGGCGGCAATAAACAATTTAAAAATGCCTGAGAGCTGGAATAAAACTCAAATGGCTGGGAAAGAATGGCTCCGGAGTTTTAGACGTAGGCATCCTGACTTAAGTCTACGAAAACCAGAGCCATGCAGCCTGGCTAGGGCAACAGCCTTTAATAAAGTTAATGTCGAAAAATTTTATAACAATTTGGAAACTTTATTGAAACGCAATGCAGAGTTTTCTGATGGAACTCGCATTTTTAACCTCGATGAAACATCGACAACCACAGTTCAAAAACCACAGCGAGTAATAGCACCAAAAGGGCGTCGAAACGTGGGTAAAGTGACCAGTGGCGAACGAGGCACATTGGTGACAACGTGTTGTATTATTAGTGCCAGCGGCGTAGCATTGCCACCTATTATGGTGTTCCCCCGTAAAAACTTCAAAAACTTTATGGTTAGAAACACACCCACTGGCACTTTAGGTCTTGCGGCACCGAGTGGCTGGATGAACGCTGAAATATTTCCGGAAGTTATAAAGCACTTCATCAAACATACCAATTCTACGCCAGAACATCCGACCATCCTGATCATGGACAACCACGAGTCGCATCTTTCCATTGATGCTTTAAACTTGGCAAAAGCTGCAGGTGTGCATATACTGACTTTACACCCACATACTTCAGGGAAGTTACAGCCTCTCGACGTTGGTATTTACGGGCCTTTCAAAACGTATTACAACGCTGCTATCGACTCCTGGTTATTGCAAAATCCTGGAAAACCAGTCACCATCTACGACGTCGGAGAGCTGGTAGGAAAAGCATTTCTTAAAGTTATGACACCCGTCAATATTATAAACTCTTTTAAAAAGTGTGGAATTTTCCCGTTTGATCGGAATTTATTTGATGAAGCAGACTTTTTACCCAGTTCGGTGACGGACCGCCCGAACCCAAATGACGAAGAACAACCGGCATTTAATTTGCCTCGCCCGTCTAATACACTCTAGTGGCTCTAGCCGACACAAGTTATGGATGACGATGATTGTGCTACCGCAGCGTTAGCACGTACCATTCGAATTCAGTCGGATAATTCAGATGCCACCTATTGTGAAGACGAAGATCGAACTGAACTTCTTGGTACTCCTCTAAGCATACTAGAGATTATACCGCCTATTGATGATGTTGCAGTTAATAGAGAAAACACAGAATCCCCATCAATTTTAACTGCTAGATTTTCTGACGATCATGTAACAGCTGTTTCTTCTCCATATGCTGAACAAGATACGAATAAATTAATCTCCCCGAGGTCTTCTCCATTCATCAATGACATCAGCATCGGCGACGATAAAGAGAATGCCAATCAACAAATATCAGAACCCCAAATCAACAGAACCCCACTCAGCCCTATTGAAAATCAAACTACACAGACATTCATATCGCCATTCGATTTCAGAAAATCGATAAAGGCTGGACCCAGAAAATCTACACGCAAACCCCGAAAACTAGGACGTAGTATGATTGCCACAGACACCCCCGAAAAAAAGGAAATCGAATTCCTGAAATCTTCCTCCAAAAAGAAACCTTTAAAAAATAAATCTTCTAAAAAAAATAAAGCAGTGAAACTGGTGCTCCAGAGCGATTCGGATGAAGAAGATCAGGATTTTAATGTCCCATACCAAGAATCTGACGAAGATGACTCGGCAGAAGAAGATTGCATAGATAGTGAAAATAAAGTTTTCACTGAAAACGATTTAAAGAAGTCGTTACCTAGACGCCCGAGAGAGGGCGAATACGTATTAGTTAGATTTGCGACAAAGAAGAAGCTGATATATTATATAGGTAAGATTCTTGAAGGAAGAAACCAAGACCTTGAATATTACATAAGTTTCCTGAGAAAGAAAAGTGATAACAAATATTTCATACCCACCAACCCTGATCTCTCAAGTGTGAAAGAAGATGATATTAAATTGATTTTGCCTAAACCTGTAGTTGGTGGAAGTACAACACGACAGCAATCATATTATAGTTTTCCAGTCGACTTATCTCAGTTGAACATGTGCTAAAACATTTTGATCACATTATGAATATTATTTTTGTTATCACAAAAGATGTGTTTCTTTTTGTTTTTTTTTGTTAAGAAAACCAAAATAAATGGTTTTCTTTTTGTTGATTTTATGTGTGTGTCTATAAAAGAAGCTATTATTATAATATTAATACTCAGTGATCTCGTATTGCACAACAATCAAAGTGACTGACTAATTGCAATTGAAAGATGTGCTAAACAATTTTGATCTCTTAATTTATATTATTTTCGTTCTCACAAAAGATGTGATTGTTAATGACCTTTATTTTGCTCAAAACTCGAACTAGTAGATTTGTCTTTGTTGAATTTTTGTGTGTTTACATAAGAAGCTATTATTATAAGATTGATATTCAGTAATCTCGTATTTTACCAATATCAAAGTGACTGACTAGGTAAACCGTTAAGTTTTTGATATTTACTATAATAAAAATAAATAAATGTTGATTTACGACTTAAATTGTTTTATTTCTCTTTATTAAACTAAAATTATCCACTGTGTACCATGCCGAACCACTGTGAAAATGGGGCCGAACCACTGTTTCGACCCCACCGTACACAGTGGCTCATTTCTGCCTTTTTAAAAAGACACGTATATCATACCCACTATACCATTCTGCAAAAAAATAATTATACATACGTAAAATAGATTAAATTTGCTACTAATATTGCTTTTAAACAACATTCTACGATTATTTATCTCGGAGCTATGGCTCTCGGAAAAAAAGTGAGCCACTGTATACCACATGACCCTATAACAAATGACGAGAAATGAATAAGGGAGATTTTACAACTGTGTTCTTTCAAATAAGGCAGTAAAGTATAAAATAGCAATAATTTATACATTGGTATTACGTTAAAAATGTAAACAAGCAGATCAAATTCCTTTGCACGACGAATGGCTTTATTGTAATATTAATTATTGCGAACTCTATTGGTAAGTCTGGGAACTAACTACTTAAAGCACGAAACATAGGTATGTCATTGGTTAATTATATAGGTGGTTCATGGTTAATTATATAGATGGCATCACTTCAGATGGATTATGTTTTGACTAAAATTGATTTTTGTTTCCTGTTGTATTACTAATATATATATATATATATATATATATACAAAGATAAATAAATGACTTAAGAATGCATTATATAAACATTATTTAAAGTAACAGAGATTGTTTACTTAAACCTGATTTTTGGTAACAAAGGTTAATACTATCAGCAAAATAAATTGATACAAATGTGCTGGAACTTTTTATTTATTCATCTACATTAATAAAAAAATATTTGTTTAAACAGAAGTGTTGTTAACCCTTTAAAGAACAAGACAAAAAAATACTCAATTCAAAGCTCATCGCCATTCTATAGTCCAAAAAAAGTTGTACAAGAAAAAAATACACAAAGATGGTTTTACAGGCTGTCTTTTTTGAGACTAAATAACTCCGCTCGGGTACAGAAACCATTCGTTCTTATCAATCTTACCATCACTTTGTAATTCGCAACTTATTTCAACACACCTCAGTAACACACTCCAGTTTAACTTAGTGCGAAACTTCATAACAAGTATACGCACTCGGTGATCAAGCTGGCATCGGTTCCCTGAGGCGACCTGCCTTATACGTGCTTGTACCATACTTTGCGGCATGCTCCGTGGAAAAGACTACGGCCGTATTCATAAACGTCCTACAAGCCTATTTTAACTTAAATGGCGTTAAAATTAGTTTGTCCTTATCTGTTACTTTGACATTTGTCTTCGTAAGAAAGGGACAAAGCACATTTTATTTAGCAGAGGCATTTTAAGTTTTATGAATAAGGGGGTTAAGCGTCAAGTAAAATCCGTCATTTGCGACCTGTTTTAAATGAGTTCATAATTCCGTTGATGTTATGAAATGCCGCGTTATGTAAATTTAATGTCGCTTGCGCAAATTGATAAAAACAAATATATTAATTTCGTAATTGTAAACGGATGCACCTAATTAATTCGTTATACGATACCTGCGCGCGTGTGGCATCGGCATAAATATAGGGTTGTCATAACATAGCTATCTTATACAATTATCCTATAAAGTGTTACGATCAATTTATTTGTTTTTTCTCAGCATATTATAATTATCACAACTAATACACCTGATCTCTTTATGTATGGTTTCAGATTTTTATTGATACCTTTAAGTTAAAGTTCAAATCATGGGGACTGCATTATTAGTTTAAATTATCAAAATATAAACGAGTGTATATAAAGTTTGTGTTTTTAGTTTCATTTGTTATTATAAATAGTAACATAATAAGTAAGATATATAGAATACCTTACATGTATTTACTGCCGGTAAAATATGCAATGTACCAGCCCTGAATCGTTCAGTAAAATCATCAATAAAAGGCTATTAATTAGCCATCGTTCTTATTGTTTCTTCCTTTGTGACTTCGTACGCAACCGTGAACATACCTACTTGGACCAGAATCAAGTTCAACTCAACGCCAACGCTGCAACAGTCTTTTAGCTCCACCTTACTCCAGCCTTTCTGCATATAGCATAGTGTTAAAATGTAAGTAAGTGTTGTTTTTTGTCGTTTATAGATTATTATACCTTATATTTTGCTCAAAAATGTTAATGTATGTTGTATTTAACTTTTAGGCCCCCAGACCTAAAGAAAAAAGCAGGACAGAAAAGAAAGCCCGATGCTACTAGGTAAAATTTATTGTTACATATATTAATTAATCGAACTGCATATTTTAACATTCAATATTGATTATTATTGTACTTTTTGGTTTGTTTCTTCTACATAAAAAGTTACAATTTATATAAAATAGTTTCAGATCTGACTCGGAATTCGAATTTGGAGAAACGGCGAAGAAACCTGCGACGAAACGAAAAGTGAAAAAGCCTACCCCAAAAAATTCGCAAAGGTATTGTTCTGTAAATTTGTTTTTTTTGTTGACGTTTTAGTTTACAACATATTTTTTCTGTGTAGTGTACTGTAAAGACACTTATTTTATTTCCATTTTATTTAATTGTATCCTCTATTACAGGACTACCACCGAAGCATCAAATAAAAATGAAGCCTACAACCCATTCGAGCTATTTCCTGAGGATGAATCTTTGGCGAAGAATTACTGTGCAGAGGCTCAGCTGGGGTCATCTACTCGTATTACTCAACGCGTGGCTGATGGAATGACGCGGCGGGCTGTCGATCTTGAAAGAGCGTTTTTCTTCGAGCTTCGAGTTTACGACACCAACGATATACGCAGTGAGTTAGCAGAAGCAAAGTGGAAAAAAGCCCTTCTATCGGTTAAGGTGCAAATTGATACTGATACTCCCCAATGGGAGTATCTGCAAAAACTAACTAAGCATTTGAAAACTCTTTTTGACGATGCTGACGTTAAATATTTCAATAACAAAAAAGTATAAAAATACTTGTTAGGTTTTTTTACCTGTTAGGTAAAATTTTGATATATACTTACATATTTGAACATATACGGTCTTATTCATAAAAAGTTAAAACAGTGCTATAGCGAGCCTATAGCACTGTTTCGCAAAAATGTGATTCATAAACGTCAGTTAACGCAGTTCGGTCTGTCAAGCCCATTTTAACGACGCGCTAACTTAACGAACGGTGGACCCTCCTTTAAACCGATTTTATCTCCATTTTAAGGAGAAAAATGGCCGCCAAATTGAAAACAGCTGATGTTGACGGCAAGTATTCGAGCAAGCTCGCAATACGATTTTGAACGTATTTACCTACTTTATAAAAGTTGTTTTAATACAATAATATTTAATACAATATTAGCTAATAGTTTTTTTTAATTTCTAATGAACTTACCAGATAAATAATTAATTTACGTCAAACCAAGTTTACGATTGGAAAAATGGCGGGAAATATTGCGCGCGCCTTTACGTTATGAACTATATGAAGCTATCAGTGACAGTGGGTGAATGAACCGATCGTGTTTCGAATTCGTTACATATTTTATACAATTGCCAACTTAGATTTATTTTACATACATTTTATAATTTGTACATACCAACATATTATTATTTAATCACGGTACCTAAGCAGTTTTGTATATACGTATTTTTAATCTAGTGAGTAAGTATAGTTCCAGTTCTCGCACCTCGTCTGTGCTTCATAGGTAAGTATTTTACTTATTTATTATTATAACTAGCTGTTGCCCGCGACTTCGTCCGCGTAGAACTTGTTATTATAATTAGTAGTAGTAGTACCAACTAGCCACGTAGGTACTGAAACAATATGAATAAGTATCACAACTGAGTTTTTGTGACAGGACTTTATATCTTACATACCTAATATGAATTATTAATTTGTGTTTTAGTTCGAAATGCAAGCAATTGCATCAATTCGGGCGGCTGACGTTGTGGATCAGCTCCCACAACCCAGGCGTCAGAAAAAATATTATAAGAGGGCCAGCCCTATAGATGAACTGCCGGACGTCGAATTTAAAAGGCGGTACCGCTTCCGCAAAGCCACGATTGCCTACATAGTAGACATAGTGAGAGCCGACCTCCAAAAGGACCGAAGAGGTGGTGGCCTGACACCAGAACTGTAGGTGCTCACGGCGATCAGGTGTTGGGGGCGCAAGGAAGTAAGCAATGTTGCTTTTCATTTGCTAAACTAAAACGAATTTAAACTGTGATCAGAATTTCATAAAACATAGGTTGGTTGTTATTAAACTATGATTTTTAGGTGCAAGATGATGCTGCAGACCTACACGGGCTCTCACAGCCAACGGTGTGCAGGGTGTGCGCCTCAGTAGCCCGTGCACTCGCCAAGCACGCCGGCCGATATATAAAAATGCCTTGCACAGCGGCCGAGCAAGAGGAAACTTGCAGGCGTTTTTATTCGAGTGCGTCGTTTCCCACCGTCATCGGGTGCATAGACTGCACCCATATTAAAATAAAAAAGAATGGCGGCAATATAGCTCAATATTGCATAAACCGAAAGGGGTTTTATTCGTTGAATGTCCAGGTAAATTCAAAGAATACTATCGAGTAGGCAGTGGGGGCGACGCGGAGCGGTGCGACGCGGGTCGGTGACGCTGACGGTAAGTACGTAGCTGCCGTAAGGTTCGAACTTGTATGAAAGAGTTACAAGCCGTCCTCCGCTCCGCCAGTCCGTCACTGCCGCTGTTCGTACATGTATCATAGAATTCATAGATCGTTTAAAAAGGACGCGCCCCGCATCATATTGCAAACTACCTGATTTGTGTTTTGCCCAGCTATACCTAGTCATACGTAGATAGGATAGGACGCGCCCCTCTTCTTCGTGGATTCAACGATCTATAGCTACCTACACAGATTAGACACTTTACTTTGGTAGATATCCACCTACTTACACTCGAGAGCAAAAGTTTCGGGTCACTAGCATTTACTTCAATATCTTGAAAACGAATAAAGCTATCGTATTGAAATAAATTGAACCTTATAGACAATTTAATGTTACTAAAATAAAATGCATTATATTTACTACTGACCATTTATTTTATTATGTTTAAAACGACAAATTAAAAATGGCGTCATTTTGCTTCCAAAACCAAAACTGAAAATATTGAACTTTTTATATTTACAAGTAGTTTTAACACAGTTTAGTACTTGGTATTACCCCCACGTGCTGTCTGGACTGCTGCAATGCGATTCGGCATGCTGTACACCAAGTTTCTGAAACACTGTTGGGGAATGTTCTCCCATTCCTCTACCAATGCATGTTTCAAGTCACGAAGCGTAATTAAAGGAGGATCTCGTTGTCTTAAACGTCGTCCGAGCTCGTCCCAGGCGTGCTCGATCGGGTTGAGGTCGGGGCTACGTGCTGGCCACACCATGGGACGAATATTCACCTCATCAAGGTAGTCTTGCACTACACGAGCAGTGTGGGGACGGGCGTTATCGTGCATAAAGATGGCATTCTCACCTAGTCTTGCCATAAATGGACCGACGTGCTCGTTGAGGATTTCATCCACGTATCTTACGCCATTAAGAGTACCGTTTTCGATCAGTACAAGCTCTGTTCGGCTTTCCGCAGAAATTCCAGCCCACACGAGTACCGAACCACCACCGTATGCCACCTTTTCTTCAATACAGGCTTGCATAAATCTTTCTCCTGGTCTTCTGTACACCTTTGCCCTTCCGTCGTGTGTATACAGCATAAATTTTGATTCGTCCGAGAACCCGACATTTGACCAATTTTCAATCGTCCAATGCGAGTGTTCGCGTCCATAAATTCGTCTTGCTATACGATGGTGCCTCTCGAGTTTCGGACCATTTGCGGGTCTAAATGGTTTCAAATTACCTTCAGCAAGTCGCCGTCTTACAGTCCAAGCAGAAGGGTTGCTTCTACCAAGCCCTAAAAAATTATGAGTCAGTGATGTTCCCGTAAGAAACCGATTTCGCAGCATAGAGTTGACTAGATATCGATCTTCCCGTGCCGTCGTACACCTGGGTCTGCCTGTTATTGGTCTGCGTAGGTTTGAACCAGTTTCTAGAAACCGCTGGCGAATACGCTGAACTGTAGACAACGATACACCGACTATTCTTGCTGTTTCTCGCTGACTGCTTCCATTTTCCAGGATCGTGAGGATTCTCGTACATTCCTCAGGTGTGAGTGACATAATTACTACTTTAATAATGACTATTGGATACCTAGAAGACTTCTTATAAATACATTTTATGACAGAACAAAAACAAAAGCAAAAATAGTTGCGAAAATTAGAAGTTCTGATTTGAAAAAAAGGGATCATTATGTTTATAACTTTTTTAATGCCATTACTTCACGCCAACCAATAAGTTTTTATACGTGTAATGAAGGATTATTAAATTGTCTATAAGGTTCAATTTATTTCAATACGATAGCTTTATTCGTTTTCAAGATATTGAAGTAAATGCTAGTGACCCGAAACTTTTGCTCTCGAGTGTAGTACCTACTTTGCCTAGTAGGTACCTTAGTACCTAGGAAGTGCCACCAACTGACAATGGGAATTCGCCGTAACTTGAGGAACTGAAGGAACTTGTAAATTTGGTCGGTTGACTGACATTCGCGTTACATTGCGCAAATATCGTCACCATGTTACTAACAACGATAGTATCAAAGCGACGATATTTGCGCAGTGTATTATAACGCGAATGTCATAGTCAGCCGACAAAATTATCAAGTTCCTTCGTGAAATAGGGGCCGGATACCAATTATATGTTATGTTATGTTGTACATAATGTGTTGTATATGTCGCACATTATGTATAATATTATATAGGTAAGTATAATTATTAGTAAGTAGGTAGGTACTAATTATATCTGGGATTATTGCACTAGTTTTCCCTTTAAAAATTTCGCTTCATATTCGTAGGTACCAGGTACCTACGGTACTAGCTAAGTACCTATTATGTTTTATGTAATAAAATAAACAACAGGTGACATGTGATGTCGACTTGCGCATTCGCGACATCGTGGCGAGATGGCGCGGAAGTACGCACGACGCCCGAATATTCAGCGAATGTGCCCTGAAGGAGCGGTTTGAGAGTGGAGAGTTTAGAGGCATGAGACTGCTTGGGGACTCCGGATACAAGCTCGAGCCCTACCTGTTCACTCCGCTGCTGAGGCCTCAAAACCGATCCGAAGAGCGTTACAACACGGCCCACATCAAAGACGAAAGAAAGTCCTGAACATCCTGAATATCGACCTCATCGTAAAAAACTGAAAATGGAAGCTAAATATATGCCAACGGAAAGTCCTGAACATCCTGAATATAAAAAACCGAAAATGGAAGCAAAATGTAATCAATCTCAAGAAAGAAATAAAATAAAAAAAGTGACTGCACAAACAAAATGTGTCATGGAAAGGTCATCAAGGACATTTCCATGCCACAATTGTAAAAAACGCCTGCCTTTTAACATCTCGATGATGGTAAAATGTATGGTATGCAAAAATTGGATATGCACTAAATGTAGCAATACTACTTTCTTTGATTACATATGTCCGATTTGTCTGAACAGTTAAACGCGGTTTCAACCCCATACAATACAAACAGTTTGTGTACATTCACATCATAGGGTTTTCCATTCCATCTACATTAAGTTGGTATATCGCGGTTTTGTTTTCGCTAAATCGATGTTAAACAGTTACTGTGAATACTAAATCTGAGAAACTATTTAGAGTGACAATATCCAATATCCAAACCACTGGGTGAACAAAACACGGTATTCCAGGCTGAATGCGTAGGGATAATTGAAGCCTGCAATGCCATAAAGAGACGACAAGTTGAGAACACAAACATACGGATACTCTCAGACAGTAAATCGGTACTACAAGCACTGAACAGTGATAACATCACATCTAGCTTGATATACGAATGCCACCAAAACTTAACAGAGGTGTGCGCAGACAAAAACAACGTTACCATACAATGGATCAAGGGGCATAGTGGCTCAAGAGGAAACGATGCAGCGGACGAACTGGCCAGGAAAGGCTCAGAAACGGCGGCATACGGACCGGAACCAATCTTACCCCTGCCACAAAGCTACATATACAATCAACTTGACCTATACACCAAAGACCTACACCAGAGATATTGGGAGGATATAGACACATGCAGACAGACCAAAGAGATTCTGTCAAAACGCGACAACAAACTCACAACCGCACTACTGAGGACACACAGAAACCAACTACGCAAGATAGTAGGAATAATAACAGGACATAACACCCTGAACAGACACCTGTACAACATGGGTATCACAGACAGCCCCATGTGCAGAGCCTGCATGGAGGCGGAGGAAACAACCAAACATATTCTACTGGACTGCAAGCAGGTAGAAGTATACAGGAAAAAGCACCTAGGGTCTCCAGACACACTACGGAACGCAGTCAGGAACACAAAGGCACTCACCAACTTTGTAGAGGAGCTGGGGTGGTTAGAGTAGCGCTACCCCACCATTTCACGCAAAATAGGCACAATGGATGTCGACTTGCGGAAAAAAGCCCAGTATAACTAACTAACTAACTAACTAGAGTGACAATTTGGCGAAATCAAAACGATTTATGAATATATTTGTGAAATTAAAGGTATTTTCATCGTCAGTTTGTGGCATGTGCACCGATTGTTCCTATGGGAGCTAACCGACCTTACACAAATGAATGTCTTGCTTGTCGACTCCTTTTATATATCGTTATTTAAATTTTGATACAATGTGTTCCTGCTATAATACTTTACTAGTGTGTAGGTAAATATTGATATAAAGATTGTCAACGGGATGCTAACAAGCAATAATGTGCCATCTATGATACAGGATTGACTATGTATGGTACAGGGTTGGCTGTCGGTTGACACATTATTGCTTATCAGCACCAATCCTTGGAAAATTGCAAAATAAGCTTAGTTCGCAATTTTTTTTATGTCCGATCTTTGGATTAAATCAATGTTATTTGTGTCGATTACGTGCGTTAGAGCATTACTATTCATGATAAAATTCAAACTTGGTCTGAGGTTGAGGTATGCCTGGAAAAATATAATAGGTATTGTAAGACTGATATTTAAAATAAAAATCAGACTCAGACCAAATCTGAAATTTATACTTGAACTGTCTGATTCTTTATGTAGGTTTAGTACTTAATTAATATAGTTACTTAACTAAAATGACTGCCTTGATCTCATAGTGTAAAAAAAATATATACTCAGTGTGTATAATTAATCGCTTTAATGAACGTTGCCTTATAGTTCCTAAACGCCACTTAGAGTTCCATTATACGCCATTGTCCATTTAGAGACTGTGATTAAAATTCCAAAAATATTGTGATTTTTGTTATAAGATATTAAAAGTTAATTATGCTAAGTAAATAGTATTTAACTAGGTATCTCAGATTAATAAATACTTTCTAATAATATTACGTAGTGGTCGCTGCAGAGACAATAACATGTAGTACAAAGTACAGAAAAGTAGCGTTAAGGAAAGATTTTTTGATATAACTCATTGTTTTGTTATATACGTCCCAATAATTTTATGTTTTTAGAAGACTGTTTTGTTTATATTTGAATATTAAAGTTTTAGAAGATTTTTAACATGTCTATTTATTTTTTAAATAATTTTCAAAATGAGTGGCGTAATAGAACTTCTTTCCAGTAGCAACTAAATAAAATTGAGTTTTTTTTATAAATTTGACATTCTTGCGTAACAAATTTCGTATTTTTATGTTGTTTATACAATATTTTATCGATTCAGCTACATTTCAAATCAATTTGGCCCATTTCTAAAAGTGGAACTCCACTTACGCCACCAACAACAATTTCTGAAAACGCCCAAAAAGTAAATAGGGTCAATCAATAGGGTATTTGACAACAGCGAAAATAAATTGTTTTTTCATTTGCAACAGATAAACATTACGAAAATAGTCGGAAAGCATCAATCTTTCAATTTTAAGATTTTTAAATTCATAAATAAACTAACATTAAGGAGTCCTAAGGACGTTTTCTGATAGTGAAGTCACAAGTAATCCCTACAAATTTCATACAATCAGTGTGTTTTTGTCATTTTATAACAAGTTTCTGTCAAAAATTTCGTTTTTGGTACTTACAAGCTTTTATTGCCGACTGTACTTTTCTGTATACCATCATCAACTACTCATTGAGACGATTCTAACGAGCCCAAACTCGATGGGATTATGTGGTTTTATTACAGAGTTCCTATGGCCACCTTCCAGCTCCATCATCAGATCAGCTCCTCATCATCATAATATTGCATTGTCACGCGATTTGCATATTCGTGCAAAATTTCAACTCAATCGGAAACCGGGAAGTGGATCAAATTTAACTTGCAAGATTTGATTACAGACAGACAGACAATGGGACAGGTGAAAATAAATAAAAGCTTGTAAATAAAAAGAAGCTGATTTTAATTTTGTTGAATACTGTATTATGATTTTATTGGGATTGGGACATCATCATCATAAAATGGAGAATGAACACAGCAGATGGGTGTAGAAACTTATTTTAAAAGTTTCATTATTTTTTCAAAGTACGCTATTTTGGTGATGAGTAGTTCTTCTTTCAACTAGATTTTTGCGCCTTTGTTGTTCATTCTCCATTTGAATTTGATGGAGTTCAGTGCGACATTTTATTTCTGTAGCCGCAATATTGGCCGCTGGCTGACCCACAGGGCCCACTGACTTTTGGATCTGAAATAGAAAACATAATAATATTAAATATAAATAACATTAGAAGAGCTTGTTAGTATTTTAAACTCAAATGTAATTTTATATTGTAATAAATAAATACCTTTCTCTTCCTTCCTCTAGGTGTTGCTCGAGGAGCTCTCCGGACTTCTGGGACTTCTGGCACTTCCACTAAATCAGGAGCTATTTCGTTCTGAAAAGATAAAATATGATTTTAAATTACAGTTTGATATTGATTTCATTTTGTTTTATTTAAGTAAAGTTTGAGAATAAAATATAGCCTATGTCAATTCCAATCAGTAGAATACAAGACTGGCTGCCCATAAATACTTGTTACTCACTCTTTCTAAAAAGATTAGCAACCATTGGGTATATTTTTCATATTTCTATTATCATACTCAACTCTTTCTGTTACCTAATACTTACTTCATTTGTTTGAAATGGTGGGGTTGAGCTAGGGCCAGCACCAGCAGGTCCTGGTGATGTGACTGGCAATGCAGCAGAGGCTGCAGTTTCTTGCACACAAATCAATGCCTAGAAATGTTAAAACTATGAATACCATAAAGTTGAGCTTGACATGTGAACTGGGAAATGATGGTGAGTAAAAACAGTGGTTACATATAACCAAGCACTGCTGACTTTGATAATTGAAATAGAAAGTTTGCTTTAAATACCTGCTTTATTGATGTACTGCTTTGTATTTTGTACCTGCTTTCATAATGTGAGGTGAGCAATGAGGAGTATTATTCGAATGTATTGTATTGTTATGGTCAAGTGTTTATGAACAAAAGGGATATGCAGGTATATTTGTTTTGCACAACAGTACTTATATCAAACTAGGTAGGTACTAGTTTCCGTCCAACAACAAGAAACAAACAGTCCAGTTTAAAGTTTTAGTAAAATAAAATAGGCACCTTTTCAACCTTAATAAGTGATCAGACATACAAACTACCTACAAATAGAAGAATGATTCTTCCCATTAATTTCACCTTGCTTAGGGCAGGCCCCTATACCACAAAACTTTACAAGTTTACAATTCATCAAAGTTGTACAATTTTCCATAGAAAGAATTGATAATTTTGTCAAATTGTATGCTTGATGTTTTGTGGTACAGACCCCAGGTTTCATGGTTAGGTACTATTTACTACGACTTTGCGTAACATTATATTATAAACTTTATTTCACTTATATAAAGCTATTACTTATTATTGTTATTTACATTATACACACGTTACCTCCTAAACAGCGTATTGTTCCAATCACAGAGTACTTTTCTATATACTGTAAATTTCAATTGTTTGGGTTTTGACAGGACGTTGGTTTTATTGAAACCCATTGTATGACAAAATCCATTTTTGTGTCAGTTGTAATAAGCACTAGAAAGCAAATAATCACATCAACATGAAGGTTTATTTTAACTATAAGAACAATTCATATTTATTCTTAGTTGAGGTTATAATGAAACATTTGAAAGGAAGCACAGATAGGCTGAGATACCGCTGACGCTGAGAGCGAGGGATGCCTTAGCACGTTCGAATACTGCAATATTTGCATGTCGTCCAATTGTATGTAACAGTTTAGCATTTATTACATATTGCTTATTCATTTATTAGGTATTAATATTGGAACAATACCAGTTGCTCTTTTGTGTAATTCAGACATCTGGGCCTTACAAAATCGCTTTCCATGTGATGACTGGTATTAGAAAACAGAAGTAAATTTTATTTTTGATTCGTAGTGAAAGAAATAAAAATGTAGTTATGTAAATAAATATCTATATATATAATTACCTGGTTGACGGAGTCCGAATCAAATTCGTTGGTGTCGACGACGAACTCGTCCGGTAACCAGGCACTGATATCGTTGGCATCTGTGGGGTCTTGTCGCGGAGGCGGGCCACCTCCAGTCTTCAACCTCAATTTATTTCCTAGGCTTTTTTTCCTTTTTTCAGCTATTTTCAATGAGCCCCACTGGTTTTTAAGCTGTGGTATAGTCCGGGGTGCCCCAGTTCGCATAATATTGAAGCTAAAAGCATTAAACAACTACTAAAACTACTGGAAAACTGTTCTTATCTTAAGTCATTATCTAGTCGACCACCTACCTGTTGTGGAGGTCTGCCCAGGCAGCTACCTTGCGGGCCTTAGAGTTGGTGTCGGTGTTTTTATTTTCAAGAACTTTCACCCTCTCTTTCACTAACTCCTGTAGCAACATCTGAGGAAGTAGGATGAAATAAGCAACAATTAACTTTATATTTAAAGCCAAATTTTAATAAATACGTTTCCTTTCTTACCTTGTCCTCCAACGCCCAGTTTTAAATCGAATATCACAGTATTTGGTCTATGATTTCCCAGAACGGCAACATAACATTTCTAATCTGTCAAATAACGGCCCACTAGTTAGCGGAGGCTTAGTGAAGGTTTATGAATCACACTTTTTAACAAACGTGAATTAGGCTTAGCGAACGTTTTAACTAAAACGTTGATCAACGGTGTTTTAAGGTTTTTTTATGAATAAGACCGATAGACATTAACTTAAAATAAATTGGTGATTATTTTGTATACACTAAATATGCCTTTTTGCTCAGCTTGTTCAATCAATGTTCAGAAAAATAAATGGGTGGGTCATTTAAGGAGTACCAAACACAAAAACAACTTGTTAGCGGCATTAACTGATGGAGTGGTTGAAATTTCGTCTGCATTCAAGGGTCGTATATCATCATTTAGAGTTTTTGGATGTGACGAGTTAGAATTTGCTATACCAGAACTGTTTTTACATAATTTATCATCTAAATTAGAGAGCATTATAAAAAACTGTCTGCTAAGACACGTTTGCTTAAAAATCAACTTTGAATATTTTGGCAACTTTCTTTTATTTAAAGACAACAAAGAGGAAACAAAATCTTTTACTACAAAAAACTTTACGGTGCATCAAAATCATAATTTTAGTGAATTGTACCAAAAAATAGTACATGATTTGAAAAAGAGGATTGAGGAATTTGAAGAACGTGACAGTGGATGGGCTTTCCTATCCAATTTATATTTAGAGATTAATGTTAACAAATACCAGCCCATGAAAGGATCCTCTTACATAGATTTACCTACATCTATTAAAAGTAAAAAAGCTTGTATTAACTTACTTTTGACTGACTTTTGACTAGCCATACGAATAAATAAATAAACCAGGGGTGCCATCGCGTCTTTGCTTTATACTGGCTCGAAGTTGTGGATCAAGTCGCTACACGCCTCACCTTAATCCGCAACGTGCCTTGAGCCTTGCCTCAAGTCGAGGCTGCTCGGCCTGAGGCTACTCAAATGGATACGCGGCTTTAGAGCGGTCACACACTAGTGGCCGCCTCACGGGCGGGATTTTCTTGCACTGTATGGCATCGACGAGCGTTTGACTGACCGCATCTGAACCACAAGCCGCGGGAGTCGCACGCGCTCGCTAGAGGCTACGTTTTCTCGGTTGACTCTCGCGCGCACTCGGCCGCAGTCGCCGGTTTCTCCGTGAACAATGTATTCTAGCCACTGCTGGCCGCACCCAGCCATAAGTGGTTGCGACTGCGGCCGAGTAGAGCTGCGGCTTGTAGTACCTAGCTCAATATGCGACCGCACCTAATTTTGCCTGAATATAATAATGAAGAAGTTGTACTATTCCAGCGGCAGCCGCGGCGGTGGTCGCGGAGCCGGAGCCGGAGCCCGCGGCGGCGCCCGCGCCCGCGCCCGAGCCCACGCCGCCGCCCGCTCCCGTACAGCCACAGCCCGGTACGTACAGTTTCATTCATATTTTTCTTTTAAAGGAGTACCAACAGTTGCAAACACATGATACGAGGGCTGCTACTTATGTATCCGGAATAGAAAAAATAATCAAACGTACATTATTAAATATAGTTTTATTGCTTTTCAAACTATTCTCCGTGATTATCGATGCACTTTTGCCACTCTGATTGAGGTATCTCCAAAACGTGTTGTTTGAACGCGTCGACCGCATCTTCACGGGTCGAAAATCGTTGACCACGTAATTTATTCTTTACATTTGGAAATAAATAAAAATCATTGGGTGCCAAATCAGGGCTGTACGGTGGGTGACCCGTTAATTCTATATTTAGACCTTCCAAAAATCGAGTTGTTTCGCGTGATGTATGACAGCTGGCGTTGTCATGGTGAAGAATGATTCTGCGTCGCTGGTTGTCTTTACGTATTTCTTCAAACACTTCTGGCAAACAAATGGTCGTGTACTACTCCGAATTAAACGTTTTACGATTTTCTAGTGGCACTGTAGCCACATGGCCATTCATACCAAAAAAGCAGGCGACCATTTGCTTCAAGGTGCTTTTTGCACGAGTAACTTTCGTAGGGTTCGGCTCATTTTGAAATACCCACACTGTTGATTGCTGTTTAGTTTCGGGATCATACGCATATATCCAAGATTCGTCACCTGTGTAGATATTATAAACAGCTTTTGAGTCACCATGGTTATATTTTTTCAACATTTTTTGCACCATTCGAAGCGAGCCTCTTTTTGATCCTTCGTTAAATTGTGCGGTATCCAACGCGAACAAATTTTTTTTACAGCTTAATGTTCATGTAATATCTTATTAATGCTCTTCATAGATATCCCCAGAATTGCCTCTATATTGCGATACGTAACATGACGGTCATGCATTATAAGTTTCCGCACTGCTTCAATATTTTGGAAAAAGTTAAATGTGAAAACTTTTCAACTGATCTGTCCACGTCGGCTGAACAGCCTTGCCACGATTGGATTAAGGCAAGAGAATATACTGCTATAACAAAAAGAAGACTGTCCTACCCCTCAGAATATGCCGTACGAAGCTTTGGTATAATTGTAAAGGAATCTAATTAATACTTGGAGAACAGCCCTCATTTAAATTAAATATCAGGAAAAATAAAAGGGCACATTCTATCCAAGTATCCATTTGATTTCCTCAAATGCGCCGTTTAGAAAAAAGTTGTGCTCGAGTTGTTTGCAGCAGTAGCGATTAAGTTTGCAGTATTTAATTGGTGCAATATTATAAACAAAATTCTTAAAGAGACAGACGTATCTCGTTTGCGGAACAACTTGCCGTTTATGCAAAAAATATAGCAAAAAACTAAAAAATAAAAGAAAATAACTATCATTGTTTTATTTCACGTATCAAAAACTGTACCAGTAATACGGGACACCTTGGCCAGTACAAACATGTACAGGGCCAGATATCCCGTATTTCTGGTTATAATAATAATAGATTTTTAATTAAAACTAAAAGTACCTAGTACCGTATCGGCTTTCTACACACTTTCCTTGGTCCAAATAACCATTCGATAAAAAAAAAAAGCTGTCAAAATCATTTCATGCATTCCGCTATTGCCCAGTATCACTATATGACAGTTGTGCGTCTGATACGTAGTATCTCTTATTAGTCTGTGACTGACAGTGAAAGCAGTTGTTACAAAAAATTGATCAAGAATGTTTTTAATTTTTTCTAATTTTTCTCTGGTGTGTTGTTGCATCGCTTTATCCAACCAAAAAACACAAAGAGCGTACGACATCATACCCACATTTCAGCGACGTGTTGAATGTTGATGATCTCCGTTTTCCTATGACTCTCTCAGATATTTCTACGTTTGAGCGGAATAATATAGATTTAAGCGTTAATGTGTATTCCTTAAAGAACAATCGTATAGTTGTGGGACCTATTTACAGATCAGAACAAAAAAGAAGCAAAAAAATCAACTTACTTTTAATTGAAAATGGAAATAAATCACACTACGTTCTAATTAACGATTTATCGCGTCTTGTTCGTTCTCAAATTACTTTTGTGAAGACTGTCTCATATTTTTTGCTACTGAAGACAACTTTGAGAGTCATATCTGTAGTGGAATTGCCACTGTACTTCCCGATAAAGGTCTTCAATTTAAAAATTTTGAGCGGCATCATAAAGTACCTTTCGTGGTGTATGCTGACTTTGAAACGATTCTAAAACCATTTCAGACTTGCGAACATTCACTAACGGAGAGTTTTACTTCAAATAAACAAATACATATACCAGCAGCGTTTGCTTATTACATAGTTTGTTCTTACGATAAAAGCCTAAATCGTTTTGTCCAATATCGCGGGCCTGACTGCACTTCTAAGTTCTTACATTATTTGTATAAACATGTATCGGATATATATACAATCTTAAACAGTGAAGTGCCAATGATTTTTACCGAGGCAAATGCTATAGCATATAGACAAGCTAAGATTTGTCATATTTGCCAGAAATTTCTCTTTTTTGATAAAGTTAGAGACCACTGTCATTTAACAGGTTTATATCGAGGTGCGGCACATCAATATTGTAACTTAAACCTTCGTGTACCTAAATTCATACCCTTTTTTTTCATAACTTGTCGGGTTATGATTCACACTTATTTATCAAAGAATTAGGTAAATGTTCTGGTCCAGTAAAAATAATTCCCAAAAATAAGGAAAACTATATATCTTTCACGAAGTTTTTAAAAATGTCTGATGATCGGTATGCGAGAATACGATTCGTTAATTCCTTTAAATTCCTAGGAACAAGTTTAGAAAAATGAGCGAAGAGCTTGAATAAACAAGACTTTTTTTGCTTAAGTCAATTTTTCCCTCAGGTAGAAAAATTTGATTTACTTACTCGCAAAGGAGTTTATCCTTACGATTACATGACCGACTGGGGTAAATTTAAGGAGACTAAGGTACCTAAAAAGGAATTATTTTTAACTCTCTATCGGCCGAACAAATTAGCGATTCAGATTACAATCATGCTCAGTCTGTATGGAACAAATTCAATATAAAAGACCTGGGTGAATATACTGACCTCTACCTTAAAACTGACGTCTTGCTTTTATCAGACATATTTGAAAATTTTCGAAACATATGCATGTTAAATTATCATTTAGACCCTGCATTCTATTTAACGGCTCCCAGTTTATCCTTTGACGCAATGTTGTTAAAGACCGGCGTTAAGTTAGAGTTAATATCTGAATTGGAAATCATTCGTCTTATTCAAAAAGGCATTCGAGGAGGCATTTGTATGTGTTCAACCAGACATGCACTTGCCAATAACAAGCATATAAAAACTTATGATGAGAAAAGGCCTGACACGTTTCTTATATACATTGATTGTAACAATTTATATGGCTACAGTATGTGCCAACCATTACCAATGTCAAATTTTCGCTTTCTAGATCGCACTGAAATAGCTCAATTAGACATTATGTCCGTGTTAGAGACAATGCAGAATTTGGATTTATACTTGAGGTGGATTTATTATACCCCACATATTTGCATAATACTCATAATGACTATCCCTTTTGCGCACAGAAGTTTGTTCCATCAGGAGGAAAAACTAGCAAATTAATCCCTAATTTGTTTGATAAATACGAATACGTTATTCATTATGTGCATTTAAAAACGTGCTTGCAGAACGGTTTGGTTCTCGATAAAATTCATCGTGTTCTAACGTTTCGCCAAAGTTCCTTCTTAAAGGGATACATCAATTTAAATACCGAATTAAGGAAAAATGCGAGTACTACATTCCAACAGGACCTTTTTAAATTAATGAACAACTCCGTGTTTGGTAAAACTCTTGAGAATAGTGAACGACGTGTAGATGTTAAATTAGTAAATCAGTGGTATGATGAAAGAAACAAAACTAAAAAGTTTACTTGTGCGAGTACATTAATAGCTCCACCAAATTTTCACAGTGCTACAGTACTAACAGATAATTTAGTCGCGGTGCAAATGAAACCAGAAAGGGTCATTTTGGATAAACCTATATACGTTGGATTCGCGGTACTTGAATTGTCTAAAAGCCATATGTATCAATTTCACTACTCTATGGCTTACTACTACACTTACTTACTATACTACTCTAAACCTCATTATGGTAACCGTGTTAGTATCTGTTACAGTGACACTGACAGTTTCATTTATGAAATCAAAACCAGACTTTTATCTTGATTTGAAAAATCATTTTTTAGATTTTTTTGATACGAGTAATTATAACTCTTCGAATGAGTTACAGATACCTTCTCAAAATAAAAAAAATCCCGGTTTGTTTAAAGGCGAGCTAGCAGGAGAACTGATAACAGAGTTCGTAGGATTACGTTCCAAATTATACAGTATTAAAAGTGAAAAACGTATTATAAAAAAAGCAAAAGGAATAAAAAAGTCCGCCATTCAAGAACTCACATTAAATAATTATAAAGATGTACTGTTAAATGACACAATCATTCGAAAAAAAATATCTTGTTTAAATCTATTAAACATGAGATATTCACGCAGACGGTTAACAAAGTTGCCTTATCTAACAAAGATGATAAACGACTCACTCTATCAGATAAAGTTTCAACTATGGCATGGGGTAACAGTTCTTTTTTGTAGAAGTTTTAAGGTACTTAACTGATTTCTCTAAGGCTAAAAAAGCTCAAACTGTGTAATATCATACGTATAATGTAATAATATGTAATTTTTATGTGCTAATAAATGTGTGATTTATTTATGTATGTTTATGTAATAAATGTATGTTTTTTTCTTTTTCACTCTTCTTACCTTTCATATATACAGGGGATATTAAATTCGAGATCCAAAATAGCAAAATGTGAATCTATTTATGATTCTGAGCCATTTTTAGTATGGGACCAACGTTGCGTTTTGCATTTTGCTATTTTGGATCACGAATTTAATGTCACCCTGTATAGGTGTCCGAAATGCTGATTTTCTTTAAAGTAAATTCAAACTTATATCATACTAACGGTAGCGCATATGCTCCGTGAATGTTCTTGTTATATGAACCTTAACTAAGAAGTAAAAGTTTTAATTTCCTCAATTAGATACGGTTTAGGTACTTTAATGTACGGTCAGATAAATCGACTTAAAGCGGACAAATAATGTACTGCATAACGTGACGATTTCGATATTGTGCAATAAAGTATAGTCGCGTTTTAACATGCGTGTGCAAATTGCTAGCAACAAGTCATCGACATTATTGCAAATGCAACACTAACATCGACCTATTATTATTAATTGGATGCTTACATATTCATTCATAAATTTAACGTGACACGAATCACGCATTCAGGTAAGTCGATTAATCATTTTTATTATGAAATTTAAAAATCAGATATTTATAAAAAATAATATTAATTTCCTGTTATTTACGTTATTAATTTTGAACTTTAATTATTATGTTCTCTAATCACGGTTTCACAACCTGGTCATTTAATAGGTTTGCACGGAGATTCATAACAGAACCTATACGTAGACTCTTTGTAGAAGTTTAATGCAATGTAGGACACCCGCTAGAGCCCATTTATGAAAACGTCGAAATTATTATTGTTAATATTATGTTCCAGATATCAACATGTGCGAATTTTGTGACCCTGAAGATCCCTTCCAACATGCTCAAGAGTGGAACACACAGGTGTTTGATGAAGCATTTCCTGAACTTGCTAACAAGCCCAACGCATCCGTTTCAACGTCTCCGTTAACAGAAACACCGAGCAAGAAGAAATTAAAAACCAAACAGCGTGTGCCAAAACGAAAATTAAAATCTCCGACTCCTTTTGTTAAATATCGAAAGTATACACATGATGGACCACGCTTGATACAAATCAAAATCGTCGGCTTATGCAATGAGAAATCCAATCAGACAGCGATGATGAAGAAAATATGATATTTAGTGCTCAATACATAGCGCGCGAACCAATGGACAATGTAATGGATTCTGCCTTCAGTTTAATAAAGCAAATGTCAAAATCAATGCTGAATGATAATTTATAGGTTTTTTGTGTGAAATAAAAAACATGAGTAATTATTACAGTTTTATTTATTACTAATATTACCATTATAATGCTTATTTTCAATTTCGTAAACACTACATACATAACACACACATTATACATTTTCAATCTTGATCAAGTGTAAGACGGCACGTGCACTATGGTGCCTGTATGAAATTAATAGCAATGCACCTCCCACGAAAGTTAGGCACCTTTTCTTAGGATTATGTAATACATTAAAAGTACCTATAGACTATATTATCTCGGGTCTGAACACACAGTACTACTACCGAAATACCACTTTTTTAAACATATAACGTTTTTTAAAGCACATTTATTTTTATGATGGATGCAATTATATGCACTGGTTTTATTGCAATATTTTTCATATAGATGTAGAAAATTAGGGCAATCGTGTTCGCCTAAATTTATAACAGTACAATTAGCACATAAATCTTTCACCCATTGAATTTTTTCAGAACCTTTTACAAATATAGTTTGATTATTTAAGTGGTTCACAATCATTCTTCTAAATTCTCTGGGATCAACATACCCTTCACGCCACAAAATGCCATGATTTTTTTCCAACCATAACACTCTTTTTTTGTCGTCTTCAGATAAACGGGAAAACGTATATGGTGGTTTTATAAAAACAACCTTGTGTGTATTCATTCGTACTAAGCGCGAATTCCTTTACTATAAATTCATTATTTAGTGATTTAAATCCTTGTACATCCACGAATAAACTTTTGGTGTTCACGATATTTTCTTTGTTATATTGTCTGTATGATGGAGTCATTCAAAATAAGACAATAAGCAGATGTTTGGTCAGGTATATCAATGTCACACTCCAATTCTATACGCACATCAACAACTCCTGATTTTAAAGTGTCATTTTGTCTTGAACAATCTAAGAAAAATAGCGGAGCTTTGTCCTTAAAATCTTGAGGGCTTAGCAAAGGAGCTTGACAACGATTATAATAAGACTGTTGAAATTTAGCATACTGTCCATATAATATTGCATACCTCCCATCAGAAAAACTAACGTTTAAGTTTTCGTACGGAAAGTATATGGAGTTCAAGAAAAGTTTGACTTCTCTTAAGTTACAGTTATCAAAGTGTGTGACGTCTTTATCAGAAGTATTTTTCCTACCGGTTTTCAATCCGACAATAACATAGCGTGGCTTCTCAATTTGAGATGAGGTTCTGATTGCCCAAGAATGTTTTGAAGTTTTCGGCAATAATGGGTACTCATAAAGGTCCCAGTTTCTGAATGCTACCTGAATGGCACGATCTTTTTCAACATATTTAAGTAAATTTAACCGTTCATGATCACTCACCTTAATATGAGGCATACGCCATACAACTTTCGATAAAGTAATATTATTTACATATTCATTCGTATTCAATTTAACACAATTTAAGTTAGTATTGGACCGTAATAGAATTAGTTCATGTTTACAATTTATAACGATTTTGTTATAATCCTCAGCAAAGCCTAAAATTTTATTTAGAGGAATAGATGCAGAAAATGTTCCATTAGTAATTTTAGTACCATTAATGTCCCATCCCCATGATTTCGCCATTTTTGCTTCATGTTCATTCATAGATAGAATTTCTATGAGCAGCCATTCGAGGGGTTTGTGGTCAGTCACGATTTTGAACACACGGCCATATATATATGGTCGAAAGTAATTTAGTCGCATGGACTATGGCAAGAAGTTCTTTTTCAATAACGCTGTAATTTACTTCACTGTCATTAAGAGTCCTAGATGTGTATGCTATTGGTTTGTCTGAGCCTATGGGCCCTTGAGACAGCACGGCGCCAATTGCGTAATTGAAAGAATCCGTAGTGATGATAAAGTCTTTTTCAAAATCGGGATAACGGAGTATCGGGTCATTCATTAGAATTTCTTGGCAAATTTTGAACGTGTATGTATTTTGGGTTTTTTATATCGATTTTTGGGGCGCCTTTTTTGAGGCACGATGTGAAAGGTTTAGTTAATTTTGAAAAATTGGGAATAAATTTACGGTAATAGCCGAGGAGACCGAGAAATCATTTTATTTCCTTCGTTGTTTTGGGAATGGTTTTTTTTTTATGGCGTCAACTTTAACTGGGTTGGGTTTAATACCTTCAGGGGTGACAATATGAACCAAGTAAGCAGTATCTCGTTTCATGAATTCAGACTTGTTAAGTTGTATTTTGAAGTTTGCTTCTCTAAGGCGTTGGAAGACTTTTTCAATGCTCGTGATATGTTCTTGAAGAGACGTCGAAAATATTATGATGTCGTCCATGTATACAACGCATATTTCGTTGACGAGGCCGCGAAGAACGTTTTCCATGGCCCTTTGGAAGGTTGAAGGAGCGTTCTTCAACCCGAACGGCATACGACAGTACTCGTAGTAGAGATGGGTAACTCCGGATTCAAAGACTCAAATGATCCAATTCCGTGAGTGGACTTGATTCCCTTATTGACTCCGAGCGATTCTTGCCGAGTCCGCGGAGTTATTAACTCCGACTAGACTAACTCCCTGTCTCAATCCCACTCGCGGGATTCGGGCGAGCGGGTGGCGCGGTCGGTGACGGTCGTAAGTGTAATCTTGCCGTCTCTCTCTTTACTTTGGCTAGCAGATGGCGAGATACGAGATAGCGAGATGGCTTGAATGTCGCGTTGCGGTGCTTTGATTTTCGCTATTGTCCATGTAACGGTTCGCTCGTAATATAAAATTAAAATAGCTCTTTTCTCAATACGTTAGAGCGTATTATTGATTAATCTTTTTTTTCAACGAATTTTTAACAAATTTGCATGGAACGGAATATAACATTTATTGTTGTTTGTTTACGTTTGCGATCGTTCTTTGCAAATGCGAAACTTGCAAATAAAACTTTTAAGTAATTAGTGTTTGTCAATATAAGTCAACTTTATAAACTATTGTACCTATCCTATAGGTATAGTTTTATTGATTTTTTTTTACTTTAACTGAGATGTGTTTTAATGTGTAAATAAACGTGAAAATTTGTGAACTTTGCTACTATTGTGTCGTTTTAGGTATTAATTGGTGTGTTTAAGGAAACTGTAAATAATCTTTTCTAATTTAAATAGGCAGCTTAGGATAGGTATATAAAAATGAAATCGGTACGAAAGAAGAAAAGTCCCATCTGGGAGCACTTTGACCAACTTGATAACAAGCAAGCAAAATGTTTGTACTGCTCCTCCACCATTGCAGTGACCTTGGGGTCATCAAGCAACCTTACGAGGCACATGAATCGTAAACATCCGACGATCCCTATTATTATGGAAAGAAGTTGTTCAACAAACATCGCCCCTGCCGCCAGTACATCTTTGGCTTTAGATAATTGCCCAGAACCCGTCATTCAAATTCAACAAAATCCACCCCCACCCCCTCCACGAAAAAAACAACCCATACCAATCAGTGATTTTCTTATATCAAAAAAACCGTTGCCATTACGAAAATCCCAAGAACTCGACCGGCAATTAGTGAAGATGATTGCTAAAGGGTACTTACCATTTAGCACGGTGGAAGACCCCGAGTTCATTAATTTTATTGAAATGCTAAACCCATCCTATAAACTCCCCACGAGGAAAACATTGTCAAACAGCCTCCTGCCAAAGTTCTATGAAGAGGTGCGCACCGACGTGGAAAAGGAAGTGGCAGAGGCGGATGCTGTTTGTGTTACCACTGATGGATGGACCTCAACCAACAGCGACTCGTTTGTAGCTGTAACTGCGCACTTCATAGATGGCGAGTCTAAAATGAAAAGTTATCTTTTAGACTGTGTAGAATTCAGAGAAAGTCATACCGCTAGTAATTTAGCGCAGTTTTTAACTGAAATTTTTCAAAAATGGAATATAGACAATAAGATTTCGGCAGTTGTTTCTGATAACGTTGCCAATATTTTGGCCGCTGTGAGAACCGGGGATCGGCGATCTATTGGCTGTTTCGCCCATAAAATCAATTTGGTACTTCAGGACGCACTGGGAAAATCAAATAACATAATCCCAAACACAATTGGAGAAGTAATCAACAAAGTGAAGGCTGTAGTGCAATTTTTTAAAAAGAGCTATCATGCAAAGGCTAAGTTAACGGATATGCAAAAAAATATGGGCTTAGCACCGTTAAAATTAAAGCAAGATTGTCCTACGAGGTGGAACAGCACGTATGAAATGCTACGACGAGTTTTCGACATTAAAGACAGCCTTATTTCAACGTTGGCGTTGCTACGGCCAGATTTGACACTCACTCCACACGATTGGGATGTTATTGAATTGGCGGTGCCAATTCTAAAGGTCTTCTATGACGTAACTAGCGAAGTTTGTGGAGAAAACTATGTTACACTGTCAAAGGTTTCCCTTTACCACCGAATAATGATGGACCATATTATTAGTCAGGAAAACCAAAGCGACCATATTCCGATCGAAATTATCCTATTGACGAACGAGTTAAAATCGGGACTAGAAACCAGATTTCGCGGAATTGAATCAGAAGTGTTGGTGTCAGAAGCGACGATCCTTGACCCGCGGTTTAAGAAGAAAGGTTTCAAATTCCAGCACAATTATGAACGGGCAATTGAAAGAATCAAAAGTAGGCTCATCGGAATGGGATCCCACTCAGCATCCCGCGTGATTCAAGTTCCACCTGTGCAGGAATCCCAACTATCCACCTCCAAAGCATCAATATGGGCTGACTTTGATGAAGAAATCGCTAACCTCGTTCCTGAAAATCCAACCGCTGCTGGTATACGTGAACTAGACCGGTATCTTCAGGAGGACTACCTGAAAAGAACAAATGACCCACTGCAGTGGTGGGAAGGAAGAAAGACGACGTACCCTCTTTTATACCAATACATGAAGAAACGGCTATGTTTGGCAGCCACTTCAGTGCCGTGCGAGAGAATTTTCTCGAAGGCTGGTCAAATTTTAATAGAAAAGAGATCAAGACTATCTTCATCAAAGGTTTCTCAATTGTTGTTCTTAAACCATAACATGTAAATAAATAAAACGCCGAAGTGCATGTAGAGGGTATGTACATATTTTACATAAATATATAAAAATGTAAATTAGCTCCTGTAAAATACATCTACTAAATTTAACTTGTATATAAAACAAAAGTAAAAAATAATACAAAAAAATACAAAAAAATAACAATCACTGTGCATATATATCAACTATATCAAGATCAAGCAATGTAAATAAAATCGATTTCTAAGTACGCCAATCTAACCTATAGTTAAGATTGACAGTCCTAAGCCTGTAAAGTACGAAGGGAAATCAATTAACTATTATAATATATCCAACAAAAAAAACACCATTCAAAATACTCATCTCAAAAGAGTCAAAAGCTCGTTACTGATTCAAATTCAATAGACAATACAATATGTATAAGTAAAAACCGATCCAAAAATCCGATCCGGAGTGATTTTTGTTTAAAGCGCGCTCCGGTAGCGATAAGAGCCGGACTCATCAAGAGGAGTCGGAATCATTAAGCGGAGCCGGTTCCGATCGCGGAGTCGGACTCAGTGAATCAAATCACTCTGCGGAGTCGAGATTACCCATGACTAACTCGTAGTGTCCGTTGTTCACCGTGAATGCTGTTTTTTGAATGTCATTCGGGTCCATTTCGATTTGATGAAAACCGCTAGCCAAATCGAGTGTTGTAAAATATTGGCAACGGCCTAGTTTGTCTAAGGTGTCTGAGATGTTAGGAATGGGATATCGGTCACTGATTGTTTTTTTATTTAATTTTCGGTAGTCAACAACGAGACGCCACTTTTGTTTCCCTGTTGCGTCCTTCTTTTTCGAAACTATCCATATAGGAGAGGACCATGGTGATTCGGAGGGTTGTATTATTTTCTGTTGCAGCATTTTGTCGATTTGGCATTTAACTTCCTCTTTATGGATATGTGGGTACCTGTAGGATTTCGTGTATACTGGAATTTCGTCAGTGGTTCGAATCTTGTGTTTTACGGTGTTAGTAAATGTCAGCGGGCAATCTTCATTGTAAAACACATCATTGTATTCTTTGCATAATTTTGTAAGTTTTTGTCTGTCTTCAGAATTCAAGTGGTCGGTTCTCAAAAGATCTTCAATATTTGTAGATTTTGAAAGAGGAGTTTCAATGCTGTGACATTCGAAGTTTTTCTTCATTGGTTGGGAGTTAATGGGGTCCGTTAGGCTGACGACTGTAACGTATCAGCGTTACATAACTTTCGTTACTATGAACTACGTAAAAAAAAAAAAACACTATAATAAATACTGAAACAAATATAATCAAACCCTTATTATAAGCACTTACCTAAATAATAACAACTAGAATTAACATACATTAACATATGTTAGGCACGTAATTTCCCTGACGAACTGTACCTCGCTCGCAGCTCCATTGTTCTAACCGGTGGAACGCGCTGCGCCCCCCGGCGCCCGCGCCCGCGCCCGCTCCCGCGATGGCCCGACCGGCCGCGGCCGCCGGAGAGATATTTTGCATTCGACGCAGGCGCACGTACACTCTTCTCACAGTGTCATCACACGTCGCGCCCGGGTTCGTCTAATATTTTTAATGATTTCGTTCCGGGCACTAGATAGCCCCGAGTTGCCTTTCACTAAAGTCAGTGAGTGTTGAAAACCCCTAAGATATTGGGGTGCTACCTTACGGCTGGAGTGCAGCAGAACTTACACCAGAGTTCCTGGTGCTGCCGGCTGACGTCCCTCAGCCCGTTCCATCTTCACGGCGGTCCCAAGATCCAGGGAAGTACTGGCGTGGTGGCAGCAACACCCCTTTAGAGCCAGGGAGCAAAAATCAGACGGCCTATGACCCCTTCCTGACGACCTTATTTTTCGTGTGCTCGCGGCGTTAAGCGGCAATAAATGCAGAGTAGAATATCATTGTTGTTTAATTTAATCTCGCCCGCTTAAAACGTAGCACTGGCGCCCAATGTTCAAAATAGCCTCTACCTTTGCGGGGTCGGTACGTAAACCGGATCCATCGACGACGTACCCGAGATATTTGAGTTGGCTACTGAAAAAACTACACTTGTCTAAGTTAACGGTGAGATTGGCCTGTTTGAGCTTGTCTAAGACGCGTAAAAGTAAGGTGACGTGACTATTGAAATCCTCGGAGACGATGATAATGTCATCCAGGTAGGCGAATACTTTAAGGTCGAACTCGGAGAACAACAGGTCCACTAATCGTTGTCTGTTCCGAACCGAATGCAGTTCAATTAAAATGGAAAGTTCCTTTCGTTGGTACGTAAAAAGAATTCTTACTTCTGTCCTCCGGAGCAATTTCAATTTGCCAGAAAGCCTTGGACAAGTCAATGCTGGACAAGTAACGCGCATCCCTGAGGTTGTCCAAGATCTCTGAAATGTATGGCAGGTTATACGCATCTTTTTTCGTCACCGAGTTCAGTTTACGGCTATCCAAACAGAAGCGTCGTTGTCCGTTCTTTTTGTTGACGAGCAGAACCGGCGATGACCAACTACTCTCACCTTTTCAATCACATCAAGTGCGAGCATTTCGTCAACTTGTTCAACCAGGATGCGCTGCTTCTCTGGTGACAAGCGGTAATAACGCTGGCGAATTGGGCTAGCGTCGCCGGTGTCAATGCGGTGTGTGATTAGGTTAGTGACACCTAGACCTTTGCGTTGAAAAGATATGTCTTCAAATTGTTTAACGACGTTATCAGCTAGCTGTTTCTGTGAATCGTCCAAATTACCCTACGCCGACGTCTCGTAAAGACGTAAAACGATTTCTTGGTACCGCGACATGGTATAGACGATTTGTCCCTAATTTTAGTACCATCGCTGCCCCCTTGAATAAGCTGACTTCGTCAAAAAAGGGGGCACCTTCTTTCAAGTGGACCCCTGACGCTGATTCTGTTTTCCAACAACTTAAGGAGTGTTTAGTTTCTGCTCCAGTTCTCAGCTGTCCGGACTACACCAAACCTTTCGAAGTGCATACCGATGCCAGTAATTATGGGGTAGGCGCTATGCTGACTCAGACCATCGATGGTAAGGAGCACCCGATCGCGTACATGTCAAAGAGCTTGTCACCAGCTGAGAGGAATTATAGCATTACGGAACGCGAGACGCTAGCTGTAGTTGCAGCCTTACGAGCATTGGCGTTGCTACGTAGAAAATGGACAGCCCTTCACGGTCTACACTGACCATAGTGCACTCAAGTGGTTCCTGTCCATTAGCAACCCAACTGGCAGATTGGCTCGGTGGGGCGTTCGCTTGTCAAGCTTTAACTTCATCCTGAAACACCGTCGGGGCGTTGATAATGTCATCCCCGATGCCTTATCGCGGGCACCCGTGAGTGCCATTTGTACATCCAACTCTCATTTGAACTCTGGGGACACCTGGTACACCAACATCTATAACGGCTGCCTGCATAGTCCGATCGACTTTCCAAATTATATAATTAAAAATAACTCTTTGTACCGACTGTCCAAAAACAAGCATGAAATTACTTCCGAATTTTCATGGAAATTGGTTGTTCCCTCAGTTACGCGAAAAAGCAATTATAGAGAACCATTCGGAGCCAATTGCCGGACACATGGGCATTTTCAAAACATACCGCAGACTTGCTTTGCGCTTCTATTGGCCAGGCATGTACCAAGACATCGTCAAGTTCATTGGAACGTGCGAAAAGTGTTTGTCATATAAGGCCCAAAACCATCAAACCCTAGGGGAAATGGGAAGACCTAAACAATGCTCTCGCCCATTCCAAATGATCTCGATAGATTTAATGGGTCCTTTGCCCACTACACGGAAAAGGAACAGCTACATATTTGTCATCACTTGTTGCTTTTCCAAGTATTGCTTAATTTTTCCCATTAAACAGGCTACTGCAGAGGTAATAGTGAAGATTTTAAAAGAATCGGTTTTCTTAGTGCATGGTGTACCTCAAACAGTGCTCATGGACAACGGTAGCTAATTTGCTGGGAAAGTAATGGAAAGTTTCTTAAAGTTATATAATGTTCCCAACGTTTACTACACTCCTCAAATTAATTTAGTTGAGCGATTCAACCGTACCATTATATGTTGTATTTCTACCTTCGTGTATGATGACCACAGATCATGGGACGTGTTCATTCCGCGAGTTCAGTTTGCTATTAATTCTTCAGTCAATGAAGCAACAGGTTTTACGCCTTCGTTCTTAGTATACGGTAGAGAGCTGGTATCATGTGGAACACACTATACAGATACAGATATTGGGAGGGAAGTGTTCTTTCTGCCTCGCGACATTTACGCCGAGAACCTAGGTTGTCTGTCCTCGATTTTTGATGACGTGCAGAAGAAGCTTTGGCCATTGTAATCAAGCCAAACCATTGTAAAAACACCTCTCATTATAATGATAGACGTAAGCCTGCTGAATTTAAGGTGGGTGATCTTGTCATGAAACGTGCTTACTTCTTAAGTGACAAGGGCAAACAATTCACCGAAAAATTAGCACCTAAATTTATTAAAGCGAAAATTACAGCTAAGAAGTCCCCATTAGTGTATGTGCTTCAGGACTTAACAGGTAAAGATCTGGGCACCTGGCACATAAAATACATCAAATTAGTTGGTCTTAATAAATAATATATAATAGGTCTAAGTATATTATTTATCATGATAACATATATACAGTTTTAATGTTCGAGCGTCTAAACATCCTTAAGCACTTGTACCTGTCAGGTTTCGAGTTCTTGTAACAAGTTACTTCATTATATTATGATATTAAGCGTCAGCAAATATATAACTAAATGTAAAACAATTGTTGACGTAAATATGCAAGCGTGATGTATGAATGAAGAATTATGGTAGTGTAAGTACAGGTACTTAGGCAGTGCGGATTTTATTACAGCAAGATGTAATAAAATCCTTCACGACGCGCGGGGGTACTCTGTATTTTCACTTGGACTAACGTTGTGTAGTTGTAGGGAGCAAGCTCGCTACTACAAAGTTGGCGGTGGGTCAACCCCGCTATAGTATTTGAGACTTAAATAGCACTTTGCTGTGCGCCCTTGTGATAGGGTTTTGGCTGCGTATCGCGCCCGTACTTTCGTCTGGACTAGTACGTATTTAATTGATCAGTTGTCCCGACAGTTGGCTCAATAAGGTGTGTTTGTGGATAGGCATAGTTTATAAGATCCGGATCGTTAGATTAATATTGGTAGTTTCTAATTGTATCAATAGTTTCGCAATAACTTAGTTGTGTCGGTCTTGCGGTTAACAACTAGTTGTGTTAGTGGTTAAGATTAGTCCGGGATGAATTAAGTAACATGGTTTTATAAGTTAATAGGTTAGTTTCGGTCGTTTATGGTAGAGTCATAAACGATTTGAGATAAAAAACAATTTTAGTTTTTATCTGTAACGTATGGAAAGGTCACTCTGCACCGAATCAGAGTGGGCCTCGTTTCTAGTTGGTGATTGTAGGAGTGACGATTTTGTTAGGTTGTTTAATGCGGTTGTCTGTGTGTCACGGCCCGCACATTTTCTTTCAGGTTACTGCGCCCTGCTTCGCGTATGATATGTATAAGGGATCTCTGGCTGCGTGTCGCGCCTCCCTAACTTTTGGTTTTAGATTAAGTAGTTTTCCAAGTGAGTAGAAGGAACCGACTAGTGTTAGATTTCGGTTGTCACTTGTCGCTTGTGTAGTTGATAGGTAGGTTTTATGCATGCTGAGTTAGTGTGTAGGATAAACGCTTGTGTAGAGAGGTAGGATTTCAAACGCTGGTTGGGGGTTTCAACTAGTGTATGGGGTGGATTTCAGAGTAGAGGAGTGTAAGGTCGAAGTCTTCTACAAATAATTTTAATTTCTGAATTTTAAGAAATTCAGATATAAAATTATTTCGCCAACAGAAGGAATACTGTAACAACGTTTTTTTTTTGCAGCCACCATAGATTTATTTCGTTTATTTACTTTTATTTTTAAATTGGCCACACTCCCAAGTAACCGCTCTCAGACGTTTTTTTCTAAATTTACAGATATCTCGTCAGTCTGTCGTCTTTAAACTCTGGGAGTGTAATTTATATTTTCAGGATAAATTTCCGCATTTTTCAGTAGGTACCAACGTAGTTTTCGTAATTATGAAGTTCATATTTTTATCCCTTTGGCTGTTCGCGAACGAAAGGATAGTCTGCGCTCGCGCGGCGAGTGTAAAAAAAAAACTCTGGTTGTCATTAGCGAGATGGAGGATTTTTAGATCGGTCGATTTAGAGTTCACGGGACAAAATCCATGTGCATCCGAGGTTGCAGAAGGCTTTATTAAAAATCCAAGGCTCTCTAGAGTGAGCTCCGTTCCGTTCGGATTATAAAATTAGGAAGGTAATCGAAACATAATTTTGTGCACCGAAATGCCGGTGAGGCTTAGCGCCATGTCGACGCTGTAAATCCTTGTAAGTACGAAAAATAGTGCATAAATATTGTTTCGCTAGCCAGTGTTACGTCGTGTTTGACCTATGCATTGTTTTGTTTCAGCGTTCTCGCAGATCCCACCGTTGGCATCCCGTGGTTAAAGGGCCGGTGCTTGTATTGCACCCTAGAAAGAGTATGTATCGAGAGCCCACTCGATCAACACTAATTCAATAGATAAGAATGTCTACAGCACATTTTCTAACCTTGTTACTTTTGTTTCAGTGACCTGCTAGCTTGTAACTCAAAATGAATGCCTGAGAGCATGTCCATTTTTCTAACTTCGCTTCTTACTGCCCTCAATGGTAGGTATCTAAATTTGTACCTGACAAGTAGGTCTGTATAAATGTTATTTCCTTGCACGCTGGCCTAAAGCGGGTTGGAGACTTCATAATCTTAGATTTCAGGTTTACAACCTCTGGAACTGTCATTTTTGACAGCTGCCGATTGTTTAATTTTTTTTAAATACCTAAACGTCCAGACTATGTATGATAATTATTTACATAGAAAGAAATTGCATTGCATTTGTAATTGCTTATGTGCAGGCACACATTTACCGCTGACGTAACAATCATCATATGCGTTGTCACTGTCTTTGTATTGACATTAAATTCCGTGTTCGCTTTTACGTAATTATATTATATAAGTTATATAGGTACATCACCGCAAATATGCAACCGTACCATATAAACCAGGTGCCTCCGTGACATCTAGTACGGATGCCATGGACTTTATAACTTCCCAACGAGGGGGGCGAATTATGATAAAAGCTGGTTACCGGTACCGTATAAAAAGGAGCAACAAGGATGAAACGATTTTGTGGAGGTGTACACACATTAAGTGTGTTATGCTGTAGTAAAATCAAAAGGTGAAAATTTCGTTATTCTTCACAAGACTTCACATAACCATGATGCAGATTTTCCTGAAACTTAAATTAAGAATTATATGGACCGTTTGAATAAAGAAGTAGTAAATGACTTAACCACTCCCGTATCGAAGATATACGACACCATTAGTGATAAGATCAAAGACACTGGATTGGACAAAATGAAAAAAATATCGACGTTTGAAAATGTAAAGAAAAAAGAAAAAACTCGCTAGGAATAAAAAAGCCACTTATAAGAAAACAATTGATGTTGTCATACCGGAAAAATTTAAATATTTATTATTCGCTGATTATATAGACAATGATGAGAGAATTATCATATTTTCATGCAGCGAATTGCAGGACTTATTGCCAAAATACAAATAATTTTATATTGATGGGACATTTAAAGTCCTGTGAAAGAAATTTCTATTAGCTTGTCACACTACATGTCGATTTAGGTAGTGATAGAGACAAAATCAGCGTGGTGCCAGTGCTGTACGCATTGCGACCTAATAAAAAAACAAAAACATACAAAATAATGTTTAATTTAATAAAGTGTCGAGTTCCATTATGGAAACCCACTCGAATAAAAGTAGTCTATGAAAAGGCTTTAATATCAGCCTTAGTATAACTTGCCCTGACGTCATAGAAGATGGCTGTTTCTACCACTACACAAAATGCCTGTGGAGGAAAGCCAAAGAAGTCGGCCTGAAGAAGTCCAAGTTAGGCAAGGTCCACATTAGACGCCTGTCAGCCTTGGCACATTTGCCATACGAATATTTGCTAGATGCATGGCTCTACTGTTCACTGAAAGGCCCACAGACCGTTTTAATAAATACTTTTTTGAAATCTGGATGGACCCCAGCTCAATTTATTTTGGTAAGTGGACATGCTGTGGACAGATAAACCGCACAAATAAAATAATCGTAGGTTGGCATAGTAAAGTCAACAAGCTGCTAAAGCCGAAACCGAACATACTACAACTGCTGGTAGTATTACAGAGGTTAATGAGAAAAGACGTGGATAAAGTGCGAAATAAACGATTTACTAATGCCTTTAGCACACCTCCGCCGCGAAACCAAAGTAGCGAAACCGCGGTTGCTTCGCCTAAGTTTGTCCGTTGTATGACGAGCGAAACAGTCGCTAAGCTGCCTGTTCTAACGCGGTGAAACGCCTATGACTCTGTCTCTTTTCCACCGCGTATCGGCGATCTGCTCGCACGCCGCTCACACCTCCGCGCTCGGTCCGCCATTTCGCCTGTGGTTCGCGAATGATCTGTCGATGTCGACAGAATTTAATAGCGAAACAGTGAAATATAGTTAAAATGGATATTGATTTCACAGAAAATCTCATTCAAGAGGTCCGTAATAGGCCAATAATTTATTTAATTAGTCATCCAGACTACAAAAATAACACTAAAAAGTTACAAGCTTGGCGGGAGATTCAAAGGATCCTAAATGAAGATGGTAAGTATGCACTTAAGAAAAATACATTATTATTATTATAATACGTTTATTTAGTAACAACTTGAACAATTTACAAGCTAAGTTCTGTCAGTTTGTGTAAAGTATTCTACGAATTTCTCTCTAACCTCAAACGCTGCCGCAGATGATCGCTGTCGGTTTCCAGTGAGTATTTTGTGGTAAAAAGGCACCTAATTGTTCTGTTTGAAAGTTTGAACTTGCATGTTCAGCTGATTCTTTAATTTGGATGAAGTTGTGCAAACAACAAGCTGCCTTTACAATACTAATTGTATTTCTTAAATCCGTTTCGAAGGGTCTTAGGAAAATCCTAAATTTTTGTGCCATTATACCAAAAGCACATTCTACGACGACACGTGCTCTACTAAGAGATTGATTAATTTTTTTTTTGTCTATCTTGCATAGCAGCATCTCTTACAAAAGGCCTCATCAAAAATGTGTCAAGTTTGAATCCACCGTCGCCTATTAAAACATAGGGCGTAGGGCTTGTGCGTCCTGGCAGCGGTTGGGCATGAGGGATATTGAGTTGATCAGTTTTTAATAGTTGACAGAAATTAGTTTTTTCAAATATCGTACTATCTGAATCTTTTCCGAACGACCCAATGTCAACAAAAATGAATTTGTAATTGGCGTCAACCACAGCCAATAAAACAATTGAAAATTTACTTTTATAACAATAAAACATTGAGCCGCTGCCTGGAGGACATTTTATAGTTATATGCTTTCCGTCCACACTACCAAGGCAATGGGGAAATCCCCATTTAATAAGAAATTCTTTTGCAATATTAAGCCACATTTCTTCTGTAGGCATCGGAAGTACAAGCGGTCGTAATACAATCCATATTGCTTCACACACTTCTGCTACTATTTTAGAAACTGTTGAATTCCCCAGACGATATGAAAATGATAATGTCTTGTAGCTGTCTCCAGTGGTCAGGAATCTGTAAATAATATACCTAATATCATAATCAGAGATTGGAATAGACATTGCTAAAATACCTAAATTTTGAAAGAGAGCATAATATAGGTAGAGTGGTTACAACCCGGTAAACCGACCGGTATTAGTCTGGTATAGTCAGCATCATAAACATGTATACATTATTTATTATATTTTATTTATTTACTTACCTTATAAGGTTGAAAAGTGTATACATATTTATATTTTTTTATACCACGTCGGTGGCAAACAGGCTTACGGCCCACCTGATGGTAAATGGTTACCGTAGCCTATGGACGCTTGCAACACCAGGGGTGTTACTTGAGCGTTGCCGACCCTTATATATAATGCTGACTGTACTTGCATATAGCTGTCATGTTGAATATTTTGGCCATAATAATAATGAGGTCATAATTATTAATACTAATTACATTTCTTATTTCATTTTCAGTCCCTACTTTAAAAGCAAAATGGAAAAATTTAAAAGACACCTACAAGAAATTTAAGCAATCAAAAAGGACTAGTACTGGTCAAGCTGCCAAAAAACTTCAAAATTGGACCTGGGCTGATCACATGAGTTTCATTGAGCCTTCAATTTCTCTCAATGAGACCGAGAGTAGTATGGCACCGCTAAATGAGGACCACCCAATTAACATTTCTGTTACTAATAGCCAGCCAGTAGACCAGCCAGTAGATCCAGCCAGCCAGCCAGTAGTAGCCAGTGGATCAAGACAAGAGACAAGTCAGACTCAAAATGCCCAGCAAATATATAGAAGGCACAGACAACATAATTTGGACCCTACCGAGAGAATGATCGAGTATTTACAAAATAGACAAAGGACTCGTAATTCTAATGATGAAAGAGTCGATATGAAATGTGATGGAACAGACTTGATATTCCTTGGATATGCCGACACTTTTAAAAAACTTAGTAAGCGGAAACAAGTAACTGTAAAATTTGATATAGCCAAAATATTAATGGAAGCAGAGTTAGATGATCTAATTACACCCGAAAACCGTTCTCCGTCTTCAGGCACTTCTTTCATAAACGCCGCTTCTCCGGAAAATTACATAGCACCACTGACACCCGGAAATTACTCTATGATCAGCGATGCAACCATCAACGATACACAGGAATCTAGAGAGTACATTCTTCCGGTGCATCCTACTGATTTGACTGTCAATAACGTTAATTTTAACTCGGCAAATTCGGCTGACAATAATTACACTAATGTTAATAATAATACTTGCTCACGATTTTTTTCTCAATTTCAATAATAACGCCTCGAAGAAAAATAATTGTATAATTTATGATTGCATTGCTGATTAAGTAATCGACATGATTGTTGTTTTAAATTAATAAAAAATACTTACCTCAAACATAACGCCAATCTTTCTTTGCTTGAAATAGCTTCCCTAAACCTTGTATTTTGTTTTGTAATATGTGGCTTCAATAAATCATGTAGCTCTTCAAAACTTTGCGGAGTCATTCTAAAATATGAATAAAAACGATCTTCGTGTGACTCTAGTTCTTTACATAACCGATTTTCGCCTAACATTTTCCTCTTTTCATTAATCTCATGCACCCAGGTTCTACGCCTTTTTAATGTTAATGACCACAATAAGATTTCTTCTTCCTCTGACTCCGAAAGCGACGACATTTTGCTTTGAATCCTATTACGACACTCCTGTTCCGCGAAACCAGCGATCGGTTTCGCGGCGGTAGTGCTACGTTTCGCCGCGAAACATGGTTAGCGGTTTCGCGTTGCTGGTTTCGCGGCGGAGGTGTGCTAAAGGCATTAAAGACACCCAGATGTTATTGAAATAAATGACCACAAAAATGATAAAATAAAGGAACTGGAAGATAATAAAGTTAGCCTTGCGTTGTGCATTGTGCAGTTACGAATGTAAATGTTACCGTTATTTAATTAAATTTGATTATTCGATTATTTATTTAACTTTTCAAATATTCCGGTGCACTTGAAGTTTTAGGGTGTTTTGGGAATTAGGTAGTCTGGTGTTAGGCTATTTCGAATTTATGTTTATATCAAAATACATAAATATGTAGTGCATACAGCCTCGCATTTTCTCGGAATCGCTCGCATTTTTCATGCCACTTCATTCAACCTTTAGTATTTTGTCGCACTTAATGTACATACCGCGACAATTGGCATGTGTCAAAGTAGTGGAAGTGACAAGGTACTAAAATGATCATCTACTTTTGCTCTTGACTATACTCTGTTTACAGGCAAAGGTTGATAACGCCAAAAGAGCTGGTTTTGCCAGAGGGCCAAGTAAAAAACTAACGGCAGTCGACGAGCTTGTTTTGGAAATTTTGGGCAAAGACTCGCCGACTGTGGTTGGGCTTCATGTGTAGGATACCTTGGAAGAAGTTATAGAGGAGCAACCGGGAACATCCGCGAACAAGAATTTAGTACAGTCAACTTCTCCAATATCTGTACAGACAACCTTTCAAAAATATCTACACATGTGTCTTGTGTATGTAGCAACAATACAGTCTCTGTAGATATTTTTGAAATTATTTAAAGTTGATATTTCTGTGTATTATTGGCGAACTCGACTGAACCAGACGAAATTGAAGTTCGCGACGAACAAAAACGCAAGCTTAATTTAATATTGTCAGAGATGTACAGGGACAATAACAATAAAACGCGTCAAGATCAGAATGGTGTCTCGTCAATACGATAATAGTAATAATAACACTCAGTATTTAAGTAGTTAGCAAAAGTAAAGGCCGACGCAAATAAATAAATAACAGGAAGAGTAGTGAATTTCCTTACAACGAAATCTGCTGTGTTGATGATGTTGACAGTTATGTTATTATGCTATGACTATGACATGTCATCCTGACTGTTATAATGAGGAATATATATATAACTTTAATTACGTCATTTTTAGGTGGCGGGTGTGGACTGCCGCATTTTCAGTTGTAGTCCGATTCTCTGGCAGCGTTCATGATCAATTTATTTTTAATAACTTCGTCATAAAACAGGAGATGAGGAGATTATTTGACGAAAGAATTGGCGAATATTTCCTTCTGGGTAAGACAAGTAATTCATGTTATACCTAAGAGCCCTTTTCTCCTGAACTACTATTGTTATGTCGATTTTTTACCCAATGTTTATATTACTTATTAATTTATTTTGCAGGCGATTCGGGGTAAGCATTTGAGCCTTGGCTAATGACTCCAATCATAGATGCTGCCCCAAATAGCGCAGAAGGAAGATACAACGTCTGGCATTGTCTCGTGCGCAATATTATTGAACGAACAAATGGATACCTGAAGGGAACCTTCCGCTGCCTCGGGATCGACCGGGTACTCCATTATGCCCCAGAGAAGGCCTCTAGTGTAACATACACATGCTTTATATTACACAATATGCTTAAACATTTTGAGTAAGTTAAATAGTAGTTGTAGTCCGAATCGCTCAACTAGGCATTGCACGTAGAACCGATGGCCGATGGGGCGTGGGTAGTCCCCCACAAGGTGGACTGATGACCTGGTAAAGGTCGCGGGGGTATATGCTGAATACGGGTGGCGCAGGACCTGTCATTGTGGCACTCTTTGGAGGAGGCCTAGGTCCAACAGTGGACGTCATTCGGCTGATATGATGATGAAGTAGTAGTTATTCATTTTTGTGATTGAAATTAGTGATGATGAGAAATGTGGATGCTTAGACAGTAATAGTTTATGTATTCGATTATTTGTTTTGTAGAGTGGAGACTGAAGCCGTCCAGGCCGCTACCCAGGAAGAACAAGACAACTCTGGCCCAATGGCCAATCCGCAACAGGGACGATTACTAAGGGTGGCTCAGCAGAAGCGGGCCAATCTAATCAATAACAATAAAACGTGTCAAGATCAAAGAAAGAAGAAAGAAAGAAAAACATTTATTCATGACAAGTATCGTGTCACGAAAAGGTCCCGCCTCAGCATAATGCCGACTCAAGAGCCGGCGCTGATCTTCCGGCGGAACCTGAAGTGTGTCACGGTGTCTGCAGTACGCACGGCTTAAGCTGAACGCGACCAGTTTGACAGCGCTGTCTAGCGACGGCGACCCGAACTACCGTAGTGTCAAAGTCACGTGCAAAACCTCTGCCGTGAGTACTACAGACAGACAGAGTACAATAGGCCGACAATAAACTATAAAATAACTAAATAATAAAAACAAACAAGTACAGATAACACAGATAAGGATATGGTAAAAAATTTGGAAAGTTACAAGACACCAAAGAGGAAGACAATCGCTGATGAACATAACATAATAAATACAAGATGGGACATAAAACGTAGGTAAGTACAAAGAATTAAAGATATATCATATCAGAAATCTAGGAACGCTAAACACACACAAGTATTTCATATACATTATTTTACTTATTTCACAGATTTCTTACAAGAGAGATACAAAAGGAAGAAAAGTGTACGCTATAATAAACTACAATTATTACTACTGTTAACAAGGCGACGAATTAAATAAAGGAAACTAGAAACTATGTACATGCACTATAATATTATGCACTAGAATGAAGAACTGGCATTCCATTGTTCTAAACAAGACACAAAACACAGGTACATGACAATTATGTTTAGTAACTGTTACATAACAGCCGCGCCGTTAGCATATTATTATATGACCAGTATTGGTACTGGGTTTTGTGAATCTCCTGGATGTGTAACGACCGACCTGCTAAAAAAGGGGACCTGTCTAAAAATCAACACAGGGTAATATACACACATATTAAGCAACAAGCTGAGAGTGACTTTTGTACATGTTTTGTATAATGCTTAAAAAATATAAATAAAGACATGGCTATATAGTTAAGTAGAGCCCTTAGCCCAACGTTAACATAATAATAATGATGATCAAATGATGGCGCAATAATGTAGAAGGAAGGACGGGTTTTTTCTATTAAATATTCAAGGACTCAATGTGCGTCAATAGGAGAGTACATGAGCAACAATGTAACATAGTAATAACCTGCTTATCTTAATAAGCGCGACATCGGTACATAATTAAGAGATGATTTACTGGCAGTTTTTACGACCGTACCGTCCAGTTGCGTATCTTCGCCTGCGCTACCTATCTTCGCCTAGTTTGACAAAAGTTGACATTGACTAAATGTTTCTAGTGCAAGCCTTACATAAAACTTCTAAATACAAAGTATTTTTTACGGGTGTCAACATTCTTCGCACGATCTGCGGCTAACTTCACACAGTTGACGTTTAGTGAGGTTTGTTCGCGACCCCGACCACATGTTTTTTTGAGACAGTGTTTTAACTTTAATTTTAAAGAGTGATACAGACCAGGTAATACTAAAATTTTTACATGATTATGTCCTATAACCATTTCTCTTTCACATGAAACTATTATTTAATGGCTAGCTTACGTTTAGAAGTCACAATTAGATAAAATATTGGTGAGGGTATTTAGCGGCCATCTTGGTACCGAACTTCGCCTACCCCTAGGGTTGTCAAATTTGTTGTACCACATACATTGGTGAATGATATTACTTGTTTCCAAATTTTAATATCTTCTTGTGTTTGGTTTTTCGGGAATGGTTTTAACGATTTGGAGGAAGTTTAATAAATGGATTGAGCGGATAAAATTTCCTTTGTGGACCGTCGATTTAGATTTATCCCTGCGGAATCCCATGGTTACGCTAGGGGGGGGGGGGGGCAGTTTTTATTTGTTTAATTTTGTTTGCCTATCGTGAAAAATCAATCAAAATAAGCATATTTTATTCTTTAAACTTTTTCTGTCAGAGCGATATTTACTGAGATATTGGGGTTCAAAATTCAGTAATTTGAAACGGTAAGTACGAGCGTGTTGACGTCAATATAACACCCCATCTTTTTTATTATTGTACTCGTGTCCTATAGGACTTGCTAAAATAATTATAAAATTTCAAATGAGCTTTTTTCTGTGACCATCCGTTCTGGAAATATTAGTCAAAAACCGAAAACTGTAGGTTAGGTTTGTTTTGTGACCATGTACCTATAGTGGAGCGAGCAAAGCGGGCGCAGCGTCAAACATCAAAATATAGACCCCCCCCCCCCCCCTCCCGACCCTCAAGCCACGTCCCGTTAACCTTTAACAACTAAATAGAGTAGAGCCATTATTACAAATTTTAACCATGGATGGATATCTCCGTAATCATGGTGGCCCGCTCCTCCACTCCTCCCTCCGACCCCCCTTACCTAGCAATTCTTTCGTTCTTCTAATCCCATAAATCGACGGTCCATAAAGGAAATTTAAACCGAAGGTTAGTTAGGTACCTACCAATTGTCATATTAACCAAACTTCTTAAATTATGTTATAGCTGTCATGGCGAAACCAAAAGATATACCGAAAAAACGCAAAAAACGGGCGTATACTTTAAATCATTCCAAAGATTTGATAGACTTAGCTGTGGAGGCAATAAAAAAGAAAACGATGTCATCATATGAGGCTGAAAGGGCGTTTGGCATCCCTCGCAGAACATTGTTGGACAAATTGCACAACAATCACCCTAAGACTCCAGGATGCCCAACTCGGCTTACTGAAGAAGAGGAAGCTAATGTGTGTAAGGTGCTAATTGCGGCCGCCGATTATGGCAGTCCTCTAACCCTTCTAGATTTGCGAATAGTCGTGTACAGGTAATATTTCAGAATATCTTCATGCAACTTTAACAATATAGTCTAGTTTGTTTAGGGTATTTGATTTTTTTATAGATCCATAATTCCTTATTAATGTTATTATATGTGGACTGTCGTTATACAGGGTGACCTTAGCCTCTGGACAAATAATGAAACCCTGGAAAAGAGTGATTATCAGCAATATCGTAAAATAGTTATTTATAGACAAAATAAAACATTTCTAACAAATTTTATATTAAATTAATCATTAATAAATAGCATACATACTGTATCAGTCTGTTACATGTGAGATTAAGACTGACATGTCATTTAGCGTAGAGTTCTAATGCAATTTAAATGACTGAAGTCTTCTGGGTACTTCCTAGACCTAGACCATATGCAACTACATACAGGCTGCTCCAAAGTGATAATTTGAAAACCGTTACTTTTTCGCTAAATACTTGACCGATTGTTATGATACTTTGCAGTTTCGTTTTAAATATCCTATTAAAGCAGCAGTAATCGTATTTGTTCAGAGACTAGTAGAGACATCCTGTATAAGCAAGGTGACTTTTTGTTCAAGCAATCATGTTATTTTTAAATATAGCTGAGACTGCGTATTTAATTTTTTTGTTATTGGCTTATCCTATATGCACTTATAATATGAATTAGGTACTAAATGATTTCATTAGTTTTTTACTTTGACGTTCAGGATGACATTTTTAATTTTCAGATACCTGGAGGCCAATGGTAAGCTTGCAATTTTTGACAATAAATTACCTGGCAAAAAGTGGGTATACTCTTTTTTAAAGAGAAATAAATCTAAATTGACTAAAAGGGAAGTACAAAACATTAAAAGAAGCCGTGCAGAAAAAACCCGTGAAGAAATTAGCGAATATTTCAAAAATCTAAAAACATCTTTAGAAGGCGTCCCCGAGGAAAACATTATAAATTATGATGAGACCAATTTGACAGACAACCCTGGAGCCCAGAAGTGTTTATTCAAAAGAGGCGTCAAATATCCGGAAAGGGTGCTGAACTTTACGAAAGGGGCTATATCTATAATGTTCGCCATAACTGCAGCTGGGGAGTGTCTTCCGCCATACGTAGTCTATAAGGCGGAGCATTTGTATACCCAATGGACCATTAATGGACCAAAAGGATGCAGGTTTAATCGATCTAAATCGGGATGGTTTGACAGCACTTTATTTGAAGATTGGTTCAAAAATATCATTTTGCCGTGGGCTAAGACTAAAACTGGTACTAAACTCTTGATCGGTGATAACTTAGCATCTCATATAAATCACCAAATTGTCAAAGATTGCGAGGCAAATGATATACGTTTCGTATTTTTACCACCAAACTCATCACATCTAACTCAACCTTTAGATGTTTGCTACTTCGGACCATTAAAAAAAATTTGGAGGGAAATTCTGTTAAACTACAAAACAAAAAACCCGAGAGAAGCGACAGTTAACAAAGGACATTTTCCAGAATTACTAAAAAAACTTCTTGAGAACCTTGACGAGAAAAAACACAACATATTAAGTGCATTTAAAGCAACTGGAATTGCTCCATTGAATCCCGACAAAGTAGTCAGAAAACTGCCCGATACAAACCAGGCGTTGATGACAGATACAACTGTCGACAATGCTCTGCTAGACTGGCTAAAAAAGACACGCGCTCCAGACCCAAATAAAAAACAGAGAAATAAGAAATTAAATGTCCCACCGGGTCAATCTGTCTCCTCAGACGATTTCGAAATAATTGCACCTCAACCTAGAAAAGAAAAGAAAGTCAAACAGAACAAAAAACCAAAGAAAGATATTTCTACAGTTCCGCCGACTGACTCCGACTCATTATTTCAGCCACCGTTTACGCCGAAATATCCCGCCAGTCTTAAGCAATTGTGTATTACGGTTATCAATCATCACTTAATCCGGCATATAGAAACCTCTGAGGAATTTAATGTTTGTTGTTTAACTGATACTTTAAGGACTGATAAAATAAATAAACCATTCATTGGAGAATTGCCAGAATGCCTGAAACCTACAAAAACTAAAATTATGGTTACCTCTGATATTACTATTCAAGCAAAACCATCTCAAAGTAAGCAAAAAAAGATAAATTTAAAAAAAAGCGAGACTAAAATAACACGATCCGCTTTACACATGAAACTAGTTCCAATGGAGCAAAAAGTGGCGACTGAACAAATAAAAGGATTGACAGATATTACACAAGAACCAAAAAACAACCAAAAAGAAAATCAACATATGGATGAAAGAAGAAAACCAAAGCAAGAAATGGCGACTGAACAAATAAAAGGACTGGCAGATATGACACAAAAACTAAGAAACAAACAAAAAGAAAATCAATATATGGATGAAAGTAGAAAAAGAAAAATAAAACGTAAAGGAACCAATAAAGCAAAAAAACGTAAAGCTTTGAAACAAAGGAATAGGAGATCTTATAGGAGTGAAACTAGCTCAACATGTTCTGAATCTGAAAAGTATACTGTTGATACGGATGATTCCGAATATGAGACAATGGAGGACTATATCGCGGCGTGTTTACAAGAAGAAGAAAATGTTGAACCGTCAATACCTTTCGGAATTTCTGAGATTCAGTATCTCAAAGAAGACGTTAAGAAATTAAAGACAGACTCGTGGGTTTTGGCAAAGTTTGTAACTAAAAAGAGTGTAAAGCATTTTGTGGGAAAAGTAATGACAATAAAAGATAACATTCCCGAGGTAAAATTCGTGAGAAAAGTAAAAGAATCGAAATTTATTACAGGCTTAGTATTCACTTACCCGAGAGTTGATGACATCTGTACTATGAAGCATTTAGATGACATTCTTCTCATATTACCTGAACCAAATATTTCTCGCCGGGGACAAATTGTATTCAATAATATCGATTTAAGTAAATACAATTTACAGTAGGTAGTTTCAAAATAAAACTGCCTGTTAGTTTTTATGACTATGACAAGCTGATTGAAAGCTGAGACTTAATTATTATTTAAGTGTTGATATAGTGTGTAAGAAAAGCCTGCCTGAGAATGAAGACTTAATTATTAAGTACCTAAGTGTTGATTTAATGTCTAAGAAAAGCTAACTGAGATTTAAGACTTAATATTAATGTTATTATGTGAGTGCCAATGAAAATTTATTTAAGAATTGCCTTTAGTTCCTGCTAAAAACCTGATTACCTAACATGATTAGACTGATTAATCTAGTTGAATACTATTTAATGCCAATAAAATGGCCATATTCTGTGTAGCTAAAGCTAAATTGATATGTTATTATATGTTTTAACTCTAAGCCAAAGTACTATTATTGTTACTCATAGTGCATAACGCAAAATAATGTGATTTTAAATTAAGAAGTGTAATATTTTACTTTACGTCATATGCAAATGTTTATTTCTACTCTTACCGATGTTGATTAGGTAACAAATAGATAGTTTATATATCTCACTTTGAATCATTATGCGGAGAAACCAAAGGTTGATTTGATAAGCGAATACAGCTACGTTTTTGTTGAAATAATAAACAAATTTGTTAACCACAATTATTATTTTTTTTACTTATAAACCATTACTCCCCTTTATTTAGCAAGATGGTTAATTTTTGGCAGCCCTAGCAACATTATAGAAAATGTATGAAACAACTTCAGACTGCTCCCAAACTTCGCCTACTAGACATTTTTTTAAAAATGTGCCTAGTCTGGTGGAGTTAAGGTTCATAATACACCGTGGACGTGAATAACCCGAAAGATTTTAACCACGCATTCCTGAGGTCATTAGGAGTAAGAAATATTATATGAACCCCAACAAAAATTCAGCAAAAAAAAATTTTTTTTTGCTTGTTTTGTCGGTTTTTGTAAATAAAACTCGGATAACTATCGCTTTTCTATGGAAATTATCCCTTTTAATAAAACGGTAACGATTGTTTTCAAAAAAGGTTAAATTTAGTGAGTGCGACGCAAAACTGGCCAACATCGGTAGCAACGTCGTAATCAAAAGAGCTAAATGCAGTTTAGTAATCAAAATAAAAAGTTTACATGAAAATGGATAATATCTTCAAAACTAAGCCGGCAGTGACTGGGGTTCACAAAACATTTTTTGCTCCTAATGACCTAAGGAATGCGTGGTTAAAATCTTTCGGATTATTCACGTCCACGGTGTATAGTAACACATCCCAAGGAGTTAACACTTTATTTGTGTAAGTCACAGAAATATTATTATTTTAGCTGATACATGGCATAGGCGAAGATAGGGAAAAATACCCAAACTTCGCCTATTGCCTTTAGGGCCATTTATTACCAAGTTATACGATGAAATCCAAAGCTTTGATGGTTTATACTGATAGCCAGGAGTAGTAAAAAACGTTTTTTGCCCATTACGGACTTAATTGCTTGCAAATTTAAAAGATTTTTTGGGAAAAGTGTCAAAACCCAGGCGAAGATACGCAACTGGACGGTACCTAAATCGGATGTCGATAACAGAATTTTCCAGAATAGATAACCCTTCCTCCCGCCAGATTTTCACCTTGGAAAATCTGTATAAGAACTCGTGCGCAGCCTCAGAGCTCATTCTCTCCTTCCGAACATTCCGGCTACATAGCTCTGAACTCGTAACTCTTGTAAACTAATTTATTAAAATTAATAAATCTCAGTACTAAAAGTCAGTAGTTCGTTATTGAAGACATTCCATGTAGAAGCGTTCCTGATTGCAAGAGGTCGACCCTGCCGCGGCAACTTCACTGGCGCAGACGGTAGAAGATTCATTCCACGGGTCTCCGCGTCGCATCACCAGCACCACCAGAAAAACGGTTTGAGTACCGAACATCCAGTAAGTGACCACTCATCTTACTATTCTGCTGTGCTGTGTCGTCGTTTTCCTATCAAGGATTAAGGATACCGCGAACCTATCCAAGACAAATAAATTTTGTGAATTGGCCAAGCAGCTGGGAAATATTCCAGCGAAAATCTCTGCACATTGCGAACGTCGAAACATAATAATTGTCACGAGTCATAATCGTACAGAAACAAATACGATTATAATCGGGACATCCATTAAGTCTCGAACAAGATACTGCACATCTCGAATCCAGGAAGGAAGAATCAGGGGGATCCATACAGTTACAACAGATAACTTTCCCTCTTTATCAAACCCATTCCTTATCCGCATAGGATAGTAAAGCATAGAATAAGCATTTTTTTTTGTATTTTGTGTACATTAAGCAGGCCTGTGTTAAGCGAAATCTTGGGGATAAGAACCCAGCAAAATCAAATTTTGGGATAGAAATCCCAGTCCAATTAAAATATTGGCAATAAAAATAGGGATATGAAATCCCTTCGCAAATAAATATAGGAATAAAAAAAAATTCCTTTGCGAAAAACGCAATAAAAAATATATATATAAAGATAAATCGCGTAGAAATAATAATAATAATTGCGAATTTATTGATTATTTCATTATTTTTAAACACGGATCGTTTCTAGATCTGTTTCTTTTCTACCTGTATTTAGCATAGAAATGATCGTTTCTAGATCGATATTTTAACTTATTACAGTTAAAATATATATTCTTGGATGTTCATCGTGAGGCTGATCACCCATTGATTTACACCAGAATTTTTCTTAGTTTTAATGAATCAAAGTAATTCTAACAGCTTATTTAATTCTAATCCGAATAATAATAATAACGGAAATTATATTCCAGAACATCAAGCTCATGACCCTAGTACGAGGTTAATATTGAGAGCCATAATTGATTTGATGAACCAAATCATAGAAAAGATTTCGGAATTATTTTCATATTGTATTCGTATGCTGATTTATAGTGAAATCAACTTTTAATGCCTAAGAAATTGGTAGTTGAATCAGAAAGAACTGATAATATTTTGTACTTTATAGTTAAATACGTAAATTGTAAAACAGTTGGTTATTCACTAAATTGTAAAAATTGTAAGTGCAAATCTTTAAATTGGTCGGATACAGTAGTTTTCATTCTAAAAATAATATATCTTCCTGAATTAGACACATTTCGGTGGTCAACTTATTACAATTCGAAGCGGTTTCGTTAATAAAATTAAATAATAGAATAACGCGAATTAATCAATAAAATATATAAAATGGAAAACATCATTGTTAATCAACCAGCAGCACCTGGACCCCAGGAACCCCAAGTAATTGGGCAGATTCCGCCAGAGTCTACTGTACAAGAAATTCCTGTTATATTAACAACCATTCCAAGCGATATTATTAGATTAGTACCATTGTACAATGGAAACCAAAAACAATTAAAATTATTCATTTCACAATGCGAATACTTGTTGAATAACTTCGCCGGGAATAGTGAAAACCCAGTGCAAGTACAATACGTCTTTAGAGTAATCACTTCACGCTTACAAGGTAAGGCCGCGGAGCTTATCAGTGAAAGTGAACACATAAAAACTTGGGCGGAACTAAAATCCACTTTTACTCAACACTTCGGTGATCAAAGGACCGAAGATTGTTTGTTGGTCGAATTAGAAAGTATTTCTATTCATCCCAATGAATCCGTAATTGATTTTGGTAAAAGAATTCAGTCATTAAAAAGTGCATTATTCTCTAAAGTCAATGAACATCAGGATGAAGGAGTAAAAAAAAGTAGATTTGACCTATATAATCACTTAGCCTTAAACAATTTTATATATAATTTACCAAAAGATTTAATGAGAATAATAAGGTTAAAAGCACCGAATAACTTAGAAGAAGCCTTACAAAAAGTTTTGGAAGAACAAACATTTCACGATAGGTATAAGAAAAAGGCGTTAAACGGGAAAGCTTTCATTGAGACATTTAAGAAACCTCCATATAATTCATCATTTAAGAAACCTATGTTTCAGCCTAGGACACCAACGCCCATGCGTCAGAATAATCCTTTTTATAATCCGGTGTTCACACCGAGACCTACTAATAATAATAATAACTATTACGCACCAAGACCGAATAATTATAACAATAATTACAAGCGCAAGACGCAAATGCCTAATAATAATATGCCCTATTTGGAGTTGGGCCGTAGAGCATTTTTATCACGTCCAAAAAACCCAATGCCTTCAACTTCAAATGCCAATCAAAATATCCCTAATGTTCACCTAAATCTCAATACGGAAGAACGACTTGTAAGGCCTATCGAAAATTTTCAGATAACGGCCTCGAATATAAAAAAGAATTAAATAAATTACCTTTTATATATATACCGGAAATAAAGTCAAAATTTTTGTTAGACACAGGTTCAACACGAAGTTTTATATCTAATAAGTTAGCTAACACTTACTTTGTAAATAATAAGTACACGGAATCTTTCGAAGTCGTAAGTACGCATCCTATCAGCTGCCATAACGAAACGGTTGTTATTCCACTGTTTCGATTATTTTGTGTCGACTTGACTCATAAATTTTACGTTTATGACATAGGCGACAGTTACGATGGTTTAATTGGTATAGATTTATTAAAACGTCTAAATGCTGTCATAGATGTCCGTAAACAAAAATTAATAACTCCGATAGTGGAAATTCAAATATACTATCAAGATAGAAAATTGCCTATCTTCATTTTAGAAATAGGTGCAAGATCGGAACAAAAAGTACGACTTCCCACGAACATTCAAAATGGAGAAGGAATATTAGAATACACCGAATTCAATCATGATGTAAGAATGCCGCGTGCATTAGTAAAGTGTAGCGATGGATACGCTCACACAGTAATACAGAATACGTCGGACACAGACTTTACACTTAAAATACTTGAACCTTTTAATATAACATCGTTAAAAAACGCGAGCTGTCGCTTGTTCAATTTAAATAATAGTCAGCGTAATCCAAAAATCGACAAAATATTAATTCAAAATTTGGAAAAACAACGTACAGATCATATGACCGAAGAAGAGAAAAATGGCATAGTAAGTCTTTGCTATGACTATAGAGACATATTTTATAATGAAAATATACCTCTTAGTTTTACACATGAAATAAAACATTTTATTAGGACGAAGAATAATGATCCAATTTATATTAAACCATATAGACAACCGCCTTCACAGGCACAGGAAATAAAAACTCAAGTACAAAAATTACTTCAGGACAATGTAGTACAACCCAGTTATTCACCATGGAGTGCACCAGTACATCTTGTTCCAAAGAAATTAGATGCAACTGGAGTTCAAAAATATCGAATGGTAATCGATTACAGACGTCTTAATGAAATCACTATAGACGATAAATATCCATTACCCAATATAACAGACATTTTTGATAAGTTAGGAAACAGTCTATATTTCACTACTCTGGATTTAGCGAGTGGATATCATCAGATCGAAGTTGCTGAATCTGATAGACCGAAAACTGCATTTTCTACACAATTTGGACATTATGAGTTCACTAGAATGCCCTTTGGTTTGAAGACTGCACCAGCCACTTTTCAGCGCACTATGGATAATATCCTGCGAGGTCTACAAGGAATTCATTGCTTAGTTTACTTAGACGACATAATAATCTATTCAACAACATTAAAAGAACACTTATTCAAGATAAGGAAAGTCTTAGATGAGTTAAGAAAATCAAATCTAAAAATACAACTAGATAAATCGGAATTCTTGAGAAAAGAAGTCCTATATTTAGGACACACAATAACTAAACAAGGTCTTAAACCGAACAATGATAAAATTGAAGCAGTTCTTAAATACCCCATCCCAAAAACGCAACGCGAAATAAAAAGTTTTCTCGGATTAGCAAGTTATTATAGACGATTTATTAAAGACTTTGCGAAAATCACAAAACCTTGAACTAATTGCTTAAAAAAGAATTCAACCATTATTTTGTCTAAAGAATACATAAACGCTTTCGAAACATGTAAAAGTTTACTCGTAAACGCCCCTCTCTTACAGTACCCTGATTATAGCAAGCCTTTTATTCTAACTACTGACGCTTCAAACATTGCGTTAGGAGCCGTGTTATCGCAAGGCACAATAGGAACTGATAAGCCGGTTGCATATGCCAGCCGAACGTTATCACAAGCCGAGACGAAATACAGTGCTATCGAAAAAGAGCTTCTTGCTGTCGTGTGGGCTGTAAAATATTTTAGACCGTATTTATATGGAAAGAAGTTCTATATTCACACTGATCATCGCCCTTTAGCATGGTTGTATTCCCTTAAGGAACCCAATAGTAAATTAACTCGATGGAGATTGAAACTCCAAGAATATACTTTTGAGATAACTTACCGTAGCGGAAAACAGAATACAAACGCAGACGCCTTATCTCGTATTAAAATTAACAAGTTAGATACGAATATTCAAGATGACGAAAGAACTCTAACAGCGTCCGATATAGATGAAGACAATTTAAGTGAAATTGATGTAAATCAATCAAGTTTACCAACAATAAATGAAGCAATTGATGTTAAACCAAATCAAATACTATTTTTCACATGGTTTAAAAATGAAATAACCGTAAAAGACATTTCGCGACCTAATCAAAAAATTTTAGAAGTTCATTTACCCATTGATAACCCAGAACTTTTAAAAGAGTTCCTTAAAGAACATATTTTAAATAATAAGAAATATTACGTCTACTTTGAAGACAACAATCATAGACAACAATTTGATTCTATTATCCAACAACTTTTTGAGAAAGGATCGGTAAAATTCGTTGAATGTACTGAACGTGTAGTTTATATGGATAATGATGATGATAAAAGAGATTTAATTCAGAAATATCATGAAGGAAAAACATCTCATAGAGGAAATAAAGAAACACTGGCAAAAATGAAGCGAAATTATTTTTGGCCAAATATGTTAGAGACTATATCAGCAGTTATAGGATCTTGTGAAGTATGTAAACGTATGAAATACGAGACATCCTTTAAAACCATTAATTCAATTAACCCAAACGCAAAACAAACCTTTTGAAGAACTTTTCATGGATTTATTTTCCATAGAAGGACAAACATTTCTAACAATAGTTGATGCTTTTATCAAATTAGCTCAAGCATTTGAACTTGCAAATATATCAACTACAGAAGTCATAAAAGCTTTAATTAAATATTTTTCATTTTACGGAACGCCAATGAAAATTAACTCAGATCCAGGTTCCGAATTTAATAATGCATTGTTAAAAGAAACACTTTCATTATACAAAAAAGATTTACATATTGGTACTCCTAATAATCCAAATTCCATGGCTATAGTGGAACGATTTCACAGTACTATTATTGAAATCTATCGATTAGCAAAATATGAACATAAATTTAGCGATGTTTCTTCAGTTATGACTTACGCTATTGTAGCATATAATAATTCAATCCACTCTACGACAGGATTGACCCCTTTTGAAGTAGTGTTCGGACATACCGAGTCCAGAAGTCCATTTCATGTAAACTTTCAACAACAATATATGCAACAACTATTGAAAGATCACGCAAAAAGAACTAAAGTACTTTACAAGCATTTAAATGAAAAAATGATCGAACATAAAGAAAAGGTTAGAAATAAGATAGAAGATAAAATGGACATTCCTTCTACCAGTTTAAGTAAAGGAAACGTAATATTTACTAAGTTAGTTAATCAGCGAAAGGGAAAAGATAAACCCCGCTATGAAAAAGCTGAAGTTAGAGATACCACCAAAAGAAATGTTGTCCCTGTTAAAATTAAAAATCGCGAGACTACAGTCCCACTTAAAAACGTACGACGACCAAATTTAAATGAATCAAATTTATAGGCACTTAATATGTTATCACCAACTGTTCATAAAATAAAATTTATGCGAATGTTTTGTAATTGATAAAAATAATTAACATAATTATTAATGTTCTAATATACAATAAATGTATATATATAACACTTACATGTAACAAAATATAATTATAGATTAATCTTTTAATTGGAGGCAATAATCTTCAAATTATTCAGTTAATTACTTGTAAAATAGGATTAGAATTCCTCTCCCATCCCTACCTTTTCATTCCTTATCACAAGAAGACTCTACGAGAAGCACATGAATATGCAATTCATTAAGGCACATTGATCAGATTCTTCGAATGGCCAAAGAAAATCTCGTCTTTGTTCCAAATGATCGGCATTGAAACGCAGCGAATAAGTGATAGTGAAGTGAACGATATATAAATTCATAGTGAAATTTAGGAAAGACAACGAAAAACGTGGATGTAAATTGTAAATTAGTTTATTAATCTTTAGATTGTATCTCTATGTTTTAACATTTTATATGTAATTCCGTTGTTACACAACAAGGAAAAAGTAATAATATATGGAAATGGGTAATGTTAAGATTATAACATGTATAAGTATGGAAATAGGTAATGTTAAGATTATAACATGTATAAGTGAAATTATCTTCAAGAAAATCTTTTGGATAATTTCACTCTAACGAGGGAGGAGTTAAGTAGAGCCCTTAGCCCAACGTTAACATAATAATAATGATGATGAAATGATGGCGCAATAATGTAGAAGGAAGGACGGGTTTTTTCTATTAAATATTCAAGGACTCAATGTGCGTCAATAGGAGAGTACATGAGCAACAATGTAACATAGTAATAACCTGCTTATCTTAATAAGCGCGACATCGGTACATAATTAAGAGATGATTTACTGGCAGTTTTTACGACCGTACCTAAATCGGATGTCGATAACAGAATTTTCCAGAATAGATAACCCTTCCTCCCGCCAGATTTTCACCTTGGAAAATCTGTATAAGAACTCGTGCGCAGCCTAAGAGCTCATTCTCTCCTTCCGAACATTCCGGCTACATAGCTCTGAACTCGTAACTCTTGTAAACTAATTTATTAAAATTAATAAATCTCAGTACTAAAAGTCAGTAGTTCGTTATTGAAGACATTCCATGTAGAAGCGTTCCTGATTGCAAGAGGTCGACCCTGCCACGGCAACTTCACTATATATATATGTGTTACCTTAATCATTCGTACGTGTTAAGTTGTTATTTTTTTTTAATGCAGTCTGTAAATTTAAAACGGGGCCATAATTAAGTATAATAATTACACTTATAAATAATTTGGCTTTATTTAAAGCTCGTATTGGATTTACACACTGTATGATGATTTTGAAATATTTTCAATCAAGAGTATTGAAGTCGATCTCATTTTTGTTTTATTTTAGAAATTATATTTGATTTTAGTCTTTATGTTTTGTTATGCTTACATCGTTCATCTAGAGGTATTAAGAGTTGGATGTGCCATAATAATATAGTGCTACATTACATATTAATAATTTTGGAGTTTTTTTTTTTGTTGAAGTCGTATCTTTCCAGAAGATTTTCAATGGGTCGCGATTCTATTGTTTGTTTTCCGTCATTTTATATGATAAAATAAACATTATAATTAGAACATTTTAGGTTTTTTTTATTTAACAACAGCCAAAACATAATTAATACTGAATTATTATCCCCTGCTACATTGTTGGGGTAGTTTTGAACAACAGTGTGTGGGCAGCTTTAGTAGGATTTCAATACGTTTCAAAGGTACCCCTCCTGAGGCACCTTTGAACACTACAAAAAACATTTCTGTACAAAACTACCCCTTCTTAGTTATAACTGCAAATTATACAAGTAAAATGTTAATACGACCATTCCTAGTGACTAACTGTACTAAGTACAGGTTAAAAAACACGTATATCTCAACATTGTTGCCTTATAACCCATATTTCAAATCTGCCCCAAGTAAATTCAAAGCTACCCACGCTTGGGGCAGTATTGAACATTATTCCTCGAGTTGCAAAATTCTGAATTGTACCTTTGTCTTTAGCTTTGGGCATGTGCAAATGCATTAATTACATAGGTTAATAACATACGTTGTTGTGTAGAGGCTTAAAACTGGTTTTTATGGGTAGTATTTTGGAATACGTTAATGAGTGTAAAAAATGTACCAGGCTGCCCCCCTCTCCTAGACCATGCAACAAGGTATGTTTTTGCCAAACCAACATGTACATTGTCAGCACAAAGTCTGATAGACACTGTGAGGATCAACCCGCACCAGCATCCAAGCATCCAGCATGCAAGGCGCGCGTATGAATTCCAACAGCGGCAAGAAGTTGGGCCTAACAACTGGGCTCAGTTTAGAGAGCATGAGGAGCCGACACAGAGGAAACAGCGTGGACCAACGCAGCGCAGTTCCAATTGGAGGGAACGTAAAAACAAGGAAGGGCAGGAGAAAGTTAATAAGGCAAGAGACGCTATTCCTCAGCCGGCGAAGGATTTTACCGCCACCTCCAAGAGTACGTCCAAGGACGAACCCCTTTACGATCTAGGCCCGCATACAACAGGAATACCTGTACAAGAGCTTTACAGCCAAAATTTTGAATACTCCGGGTTCATCGACCAAGTTGAGCGAACGTATGAGACGATCAAGGGTATTGAACCCCGACTAGATCGAAGACTACCATTCAGCATGTTTCAACATTCAATGTGCTCTATTCTTCATTGCTATCTGCTGGATGTAAGCAAACTTAATGGTGCACAAAAGATGGGTTCCGGATTAATTCAGGATGTGTTACCCGAAGAATTATGGCTACCGGAAAATATACCATTATTTAACCAACATTGGAAATACCACCACGGCAAATGGTGAGGAGATTAAATTCACAATACCATAGAAGAAGATATTATATATGTGTATGGACCACCATTGACATATATATCTGATAGTGCACCTTGTTTTACCAGCCAGGCAACCCAAAATGTTTTCTTAAAATATGGCATAGAACATATACCGACCACGCTATACACAGCTCAAAGCAATGGATTAGTGGAAAGCTCGAATGCTGTAATTGTATCTACCTTAACTAAGTTTGCATTAAATAATAAAGAAGATTGAGATAAACTTTTGCCAAAATTGACACTAGCGATTAACACTTCAAAACAGAAAACTACAGGATATTATATATATACCATTTTATTTAATGTATGGATTCCAGCCTAGAATACCACCTAATGGAATACACTTGGGAACAATAATGGAAGATATTGATAGATGCCATCAATTAGACCTCATGACAGACCTCAACAGATCGAGACAGTATTTCACGCCGGCTCACCGCCTACAGCTCTATAAGGCGCAGGTCCGTCCACATATGGAATACTGTTGTCATCTGTGGGCAGGGGCTCCTCAGTACCAACTCCTTCCTCTAGACCGCATTCAACGGAGAGCGATTCGAATTGTCGGCTGCCAGCGTGTTTCCGATCGGCTTGATCCCTTAGCACTGCGTAGAGATGTAGCCTCGCTTTGCATTTTCTACCGCATGTACAATGGGGAGTGTACCGAAGAATTGTTCGGATTAATCCCCGCCGCTTCCTTCCGCCATCGCCCTACGCGACAGCTTTTCCATTCTCACCACGTAGATGGTTGGCAATCCTCAACTATGCGTTTCTCCCGAAACTTTCTGCCTCGCACAGCCAAACTAGAACGAATTGTCGCCTGCGGTATTTCCGGACCGTTACAACCTTCAAGTCTTCAAGAAAAGAGCGTACTCCCATTTTAAAGGCCGGCAACGCACCTACAACTCTTCTGGTGTTGTAAGTGTCCATGGGCGTCGATTATCGCTTACCATCAGTTGATTCGACTGCTCGTGTGCCTCCTATATTATTAAAAAAAAAAATGACAGAAGCAAGAAAATTAGCTTTAAAAAATATTGAAAACGTACATCTGTATAATAAAAAGAAGTTTGATTTGCGAAGACTAGAGAATAACTTTGAAGAAGGCAGTTATGTCGTATATGAATGGTATAAACCAAACGACACCAAGCTCACACCGAGATTTAAAGGACCATTTAAGATATTAGGGTTGTTTAGTAATATTTGAAAGATTGATGTTAGTATGCTCTTCTTGATGAGTTCCTGCACTAACTGTTTAAAATTCTAATTTAAATGTTTCCTGCTATACAAAGGTTGTCAGGAAGAGATCGTTTTAAAGCGATAAGACCGCCTGTTGTTACCATTATTTATTAAGCAATTTTTTTTGTGAGATTTTTCTCTCCTGTCGTGGTGCAATAAAGAGTATTTATTTTTATTATATTGAAGAAAATAGGCTCGGTTTGCTACGAAATTCAAGATCTCACCAAACCAAGCGTCAAGAAAATAGTTCACACTCAATATTTAAAACCCATAAAAAACCCGCAAATTGATGATGACAACCCTAATGATGACAACCCCAATGATGACAACCCCGATGATGACAACCCCGGAGGATAGAAGTACTCTTCGAGCAACCAAACCTGATATGACACCATAGATGACCCCAACGGCGAAGACAGCAACACACGTCCATACATAACGTCACGAGGCCGACATATTAAAATACCACATAAATATTAATAATAAGTATACAGTTACTTACCAAGTTTTGCCTATCATACTCATAAACTCTTCAATGTACATATATGCTTAATTAGATAAAAATAAATTTAAAACTCAAGCTTGGAATATTTACTCACTAGAAATATTATTCAGTAAAAACAAGTCATTATGAATATTAAAAGTATTTCTTACCTAAAAACATTAAAACATGGTCTAAAGAATACTTTATTTCTAGCTAAAATTGTATGTGTAGAATAAAATATGTAAACGTAGATAGAGATACTTGTATAATATAACTGCTAAGATTAGGTATAGTTAAAAATGTATTAAAGTAATTATGTCACAAATAAATGCCACTAAATCACAATTTAAGAACAAAACTTATAAGATTAAACACACAAATATACTAAACAAGTTGGTTCAACTTATTAAAGGATAAAAATAAAGTAGCATTTGTTGAGATAGAAAGAAAGAAAGAAAACATTTATTCGTGGACAAAACAATGGGTAAACAAAACAAAACACAGTAAAGTAAAAGTAGCAGGGTCTACGAAAAGGCCCCGACAGCAGGGTGCTAACCTAGGAGGCCAGCGCTGGTCTTCCGTCGGAACCTTTACATGAGTTACCTCCTGGAAGGCAACACAAAACAAATACGTACGCTAAAACATATTTTAAAGAATACATAGGTACCTTAAGTAAAAATAAGCAGTATGTAAGTGCGATAGAGATAGAGATATCCGAACTTCGACATTCGAAGTTCGTGGTTATAGCTCAGAGTGGCACGGCAGATTGCAGCGTGTGAACGCGTCGCCAAACTGTGTGTCACTGTCACTGTCAACTTGACAGACCGAAACGCAACTTTTATTTCTGATGGTGAATATACGTAAATACAGAAACGGAAAACAAGTTAAAAATACATTTGTGATACAGGAAGAAAACTAAAAACGAATACAGTGTGGTGCAAACTTAAATATTGAACGACACAAGCTCAACTGTACAGACATAAAACGACTGCTTTCTGTACAGGTTCAAGAGTCGGGTGACGAACGGCAGTGCCAAGATATCTACACAATCTAAACATGATAGATTACACAATTATTATGCCAACCAGATGCTGTGCGGATTTATTTATATGCAGATGGGACATATCCCGACAGTAAGTACCTGACTAAAATCCTAAATCTTAATGTATAATCATTTTAGGCATGGCAAAGCGGTAAACTAAATTATAAAAGAAGCAGCTTAAAAACACACAACGATTTGAGGACTAAAAATAGCACAATATAGGTAACATAAGTAGATAAGTCAAACATATTGTATAGGAATAATAAGCAAACAACGATTTAATTTTTTTTTAATAACAGTAGGTACTACTGTTATTAAAATACTCATATACAGAACGCTGATACTACATTTGCAACAGTAGGTAAAACATATTAACAACTTATATTAAAACTTAGAGTAAAACTAATAATAAAATAATTAATTGTTGAAAAAACAGGAAAAACTACTTTCCAAATTTAACATTAAGTATGCTAGAATAGTAACTAGTAAAGTAAGTAAAGTGTAAAATTAAAGTTCATTTTCAGATTCAAAGTTTACATAAATTTCATGATATTTAGTATCAGTCTTGAATTTGGTTATGTATTAAATTAAAATGTCATAGATAATACCATTAGTCTTACAGCATAAATATTGAAGAACATGTAAGGTGTGAAATATCCACATACAAAAAAACATCTTACTATTTGTATATGTATATTTCACAGGGCATGTAAGGTGTACATGTTTATCATAGTAATATGTAAGCGTTTCCGAACGTGTATCTAATAAATGAATGAGACAGAATGAGAGAGTACGTGCGAGGGAAAGGGATGAATGAGTGAAAGGGGACAAGGATATAGATTTAAGATATGAGCGACAGAGATAGATAATAAATGCATTATGGCCGAATCCTTGTTTCTTGTACTTAGTTGTTTATCTGCCGATACACTTTTTACGTTATGCATAAAAAGATTAATGAAATGGACTTGTCAATTCAAACAAAATCTACTATAATAACAATATTAGACGATACATTTTTGCCAGAGAAAGAAAAATGGTCCCAATGTGCTGTAACTGGAACTACAGTAGCATTAACCTTCCGAATAAACAAAGCTTCAGCTTCCACGTCATCCCACCCAATAACAATATTAGGAGATACATTTTTGTCAGAGAACGAAAAGTGATCCCAAGGTGCTGTACCCGGAACTACGGCAGCATTAACATCTACCTTTCCAATAAACAAAGCTACAGCTTCCACATCATCCCGCCCAACCATAAAAAAGGAAGAAAAAATACGGCGGTCTATTCTCGAAGACTCAGATTCTGATAATTATTTCGAGGATTTACAATATGTATCTGAGAACTGCTTGCACAAATTAAGAATGAATCACATGGAAAAACACGAAATATTAATTTTCAATTTCGAATTTTCTCTATATGTCAAGAATATCGAGACATACCCTTAACTTTCACGAACGAGTTTAAACATCAAATTCGCACGCGTAATGAAGACCCTATATATAATACAGGCAACCACCAGCACAAAACTTAGGAATCAAAATTACTCAAAGATAATATAATAGCTCCTTGGAGTGCACCTGTGCACCTTGTCCCCAAAAAGGCAGACGCTTCTGGACAAATTAAATATCGAATGGTAATTGATTACCGAAAGTTAAATGAAATCACATTGGATGACAAATACCCAATACCAAATACTAATGACTTATTCGACAAATTAGGTAACCGTTCATTCTTTAGTACCTAGGACTTAGCCAGTGGTTATCACCAGATCGAAGTAGATTCATCGGATCGCCCTAAAACGGCATTTAATTGTCAATTTGGTCGTTATGAATTTACTCGAATGCCCTTTGGGTTAAAAACAGCACCCGCCACATTTCAGAGGGCTATGGACAATATCTTAAGAGGTCAAGGTACGGAATGCCTTGTCTATCTTGACGACAAAATTATACTTTCAGAAACGCTTGAACAGCATGTCGAAAAATTAACAAAAGTATTCAATGCTCTTAGGAACGCCAATAAAGTAAGCTAGCCAAGCTAGCTAGCAAGCAGGCTAGCTAGACTAGCCAATTACCAATAAAGATTTTCTGTAATAAGTGTTATTTTATTTACTGGTCAATTACTGGTGCAACAATCGGTCGAATACTGGTGTAAGGGGGGGTAAAGTAAATTATGGGTCAAGAAAAAGAAGCCTACACCGAGCGAACCAGAGGCGCCGCCCAGCAGCACCATGTCCGCCCAACAGACACCGCCGAGAGCAGAAGAAGACCCATTAGCTGCCCTCATCATGCAGCTGTCGTCGCCATAGCAGCCCAGGGCGCTCCAGCAGTCGAGAGAAGCCCGCCCACGCACACACACACAAGCTCGCCCTCTGTACCCAGAGGGCCACCGAAGCCGCAAGCGCCAAGCAAGTCGCAAAACGACTGACCAGAAGCCGCAACATAAAGCCGCAACAGCCCGGCCTGAAGATTCAGGCCGCGACAGAGACAGCCAAGAAGAGTCTCACTCTGAGATGGCTTATAGGTACTGATACACATGCTAATTACTAGCACGAAAGCATGCTACTATTGAGCAAATGCTCGTAATCGCGAAGTGCTCATAATTAGCATGCTTTTTAGTAGCATACTCAAAGATAGCACGCCCTGCTATTTTTGAGCGTGCTACCTGAGGCGGGGGTAGAGAGGGGAATGGTAATAGCAAGTGTGAACACGTTTGCTAATAAGCATGATACTAGCGTATCGATCTGTTGTTTGCATGGGGTGCATGTGCCTGCGTCTGCCAAAATTTCTCGCTGGGGTGACGAGAAAACCATACGTTTTATTACTTTACACAGAAATAATGAATGCCTTTGGAACCCACGGTCACCTCAATATAAAAATAACATCGCAAGAAACAATGCTTACGACGACTTGTTAAACAATATGAATGATTCTACTCTAACTTTAAAGATCTTAAAAACCAAAATAAAAAATTTAAGGTCTATTTATTATAATGAACTTAAAAAAGTAGAAAGTTCGAAGCGGTCCGGCGCGGGGGCTGCTGGCGTGTACCGTCCGTCGATGCCATGGTTTCAAGAAATGCACGCGTTTATGGGAGATACGGCTGGCGAATATCGGCAAACTGTCGGAACCGAATTGGTAAGTTCATAGGCCTACATAATTTTACTTACTTTATAATCTACTAGTGTGTGCCCGCAACTTCGTTTACAAAATCCCGTTTTTCCCGTTCCCGTAGGAATTTCGGGAAGTGCTCTCTTAGTGCTACCCTATACTCCCTAAGGAACCTACATGCCAAGTTTGAGCTTTCTACGACCAGTAGTTTCGGCTGAACGTTGTCTGCCAGTGAGTCAGTAACGGAAGAGTTTATATACTTACTAGCTTTCTGCCCGCGGCTCCGCCCGCGTGGAAGTCATTTATCGCGCGTCCCTCGGGAACTCTTCAAAATTTCGGAATAAAAAATATTCTATGTCCCTCCCTGGGATTTAAACTATCTCATTTCAATTGGTTTAGCGGTTTAAGCGTGAAGAGGTAACAGACAGACAGACAGACACACTTTCGCATTTACAAGCATGGATACATATAGATTATTAACTTCAAACTTACCTACCTATTAAAAATAAAATTGATATTTTTTTATTGAACTTTCTATTACATATTTGTAACCGTACGGTCACAGACTTTAATTAGGGGACACTTTTGTAATTCATAATTCATTTATTCATTGTACCATGGTGGAAGAGTTGTTATATTATCTTATTTCTTAGTATATTATACTATCTTAGTTAATACAAATCTATACTTTAATAAAGTTGAACACACAATTACAATTTTTCTTCATAAAAATCATTTACTGCATAATAACATTACATGTACCTTCCTTACAGCTTCGTAATAAGGTTCAAAACTCCTAAACAAAATTCCATGAGTGTAAAAAGTACTATTTAGGACTAACTAAATAGAAACACATTGTAAGATCTGTATCATTTATTAATATTGTATTATTACAAGCTTTTATTTAGCACCTTTCCTGATGTTGGTTTGCTTTTTTATTTGTCTGTAATCAAATTTTGCAAGTTAAACATATTTATAGTTTCAGTTATTTATATCATAAAGTCTTGCCATGGTACCGCTTCTGTCGTTTCGAATAGCTCCGCATACGTATTCCTTATTGCCTCTGCCTGTTGCGAAGCACGGTTTCTGCGTGGTGGTAAATTTTGTAAAGCTGTCTGCATTTGTGTTCTCCAAGCTCCTGGTATCACAACACCTTGTTGTATATCTTCAGTCTACACACCTTTGCGCGATGTACATGTCGGATGTTTTTCGAAGCCAGTTGTGTAAAGAACACGCAGCTAATATAATACTATCAACTTTTTTAAACTCATATCTATTGTGGTCACAAGAACTCTAAATCTTGTTGCTAAAATTCCAAACGCATTTTCAACGATTCGTCTTGCTCTAGATAACCGGTAATTAAATATTTTTTCTCTGCGTGTTGGAGTAGTTCGGTACGGCTTCATTATGTAAGACTTTAGAGGACAAGCAGCGTCAGCTAAAATAACTGAGTGTTCCGGTAAATTTAGAGTATTATTTTCTAATGCTTGTGATAAGTTCGAACGCTGAAAAACACCCCCGTCAGAAGCTCTTCCATTAGTTCCAATACTTATGTAAGAAAAGCAGTAGTCATCATCAACTAATGCCAAGAGTACAATACTATGGGCACCTTTGTAGTTATAGTAATCTGAAGTGTTATCAGGAGCGCGTATATTTATATGTTTGCCATCCAACGCTCCAACACAGCCCGGAAAATTCCATTTTGTACGAAACCCATGCTCAATACGTTTCCAGTCTTCGTGGCTTGGAATCTGAAAAAAAAACATACCTAAATAAATAATGTAGGTTGTACTATTTTTAAATTCCTAATGAATATCTTATTTTCAGGATTCAGTTAATTCATCGCAGAATTCGGAAGCACAGGATTCTCCGGCATCGACTGCAAGCACATCAGAATCTCTTAACTCGCCAGAATCGATGAACGTAATGTCACCCCCCGCCAATATACCAGAAGAACGACCACAATCGAATTCATCTAGTGTCACATCGACACGGCGTAAACGACGATTCGTACAAGATGCACCGATTAATGTGGCACTGAACCGACTGGAAAACCTGAGTTCTGCAATAAATATGCCTACTGAACACGACGAATTCTATTATTTTGGACATAACATTGCTGCTCAATTACGAAGCCTGCCGAAGCTTGTATGAAGCACTTAACGTACAAGCTGAGATCCAAAATATTGTGATTGCAGCAAGACGCCGCCAGCAGTGTCAAAACTTGTCTGTTACGTATGGACGTAAGTAAAACAACCGTGTAGTTCCGATGCCGATTTATTACTGTCAAACAGCGCAGCTCATTCAGATAGGTAGGTAGGTATATCTATGTAGGTGCGTACACATCATCCCTCCCACACTAGTCGTGAACCCTGTTAACAATTGAATAACTAATTAATAACTATAGACATAAAACTAATTTACACAATTACTAAACCTTATAATTTACTGGTCGTCTCGGACGCAACTGGTGCCGGGACGCGGGCTGCTCGGCCGCGAGCGGCTCCACAGCCGCAGGCGCGACCGGATCCGGGTCCGGCGCCGGCGCCGGCGCCTGCGCGCCGACCGCGGCGGCGTCCGGCGGCGCAGGGGCTCGCGGCCCGTGCTCGCCGACGTCGCCGTCGCAGTCTGCCCACACCTCGACTTCGCCCTGGAGTACATTCCCGTCTCCCTCTATGCGAGCCGTCGACTCGGAGGCTTGCGAAGCTACTATATCAAGTTCAGTTGTAGCTGGAGAAGAGAATGCTGGCCCTCGATTAGCGGACATTGTGTCAACAGGCGGCATGTTTAATCTTATTAACTGATCTCCCTTATACTTAAGTAACTGATCCGTATGCCTTATGCAATAAGAATCAAAATTAATCATATACACTTTAAACATTTTATTACCAATTTTACTCTTAACTATGCCTTGTTCCCACGTTTCTTTCCTCGCACTGTACCAGCGGGCCAAAACAACGTCACCGATCTCAAAGTTCCTCCGATGTGACGGGAGCTCGGAATTATTCTGTTTTACCGCCGGTAAAATCAAATCGAGACGTGTTCTAAGTTTCCTCCCAAACATCAATGTAGCCGGTGTTTCGCCCGTGGTACACTGCATGGTGTTTCTGTACTCAAATAAATAGCCTAACAATTTTTCATGTATAACGTCTTGTTTTAAATTTTCTCTTAATATACATTTTAACATTTTTTTACATATTTTAACCGAAGATTCCGCCATTCCGTTGCTGTTCGGGTGATAAACTGGTGACGTAATATAATTAATGTTGTTACTGGAACAAAATGTAATGAATTCATGGCAATTTATCTTGGCGTCGTTATCAGAAACTAATGTATATGGTAAACCGAAGGTAGCAAATATATTTTTTAGCTTCTTAATTAATTCTTGCGTAGTCGTCCCGTTATTCATATACACGCACTCGAGCCACTTACTATACGCGTCCACAACAACAAGGTACACCCTTTGCCCTATCGACAAATAGTCTATGTGAACACGGTGGAAGGGTCCGGGCGGCTTCGGCCACGGCGCGGGCGCCTCCTTCGGCGGCGCCGGGCGCAGCGCCACGCACGTGTCGCATGCGGCGCTCCGGAGTTCGATATCGCCATCGATGCCCGGCCACCACATCCTACTGCGTGCATTCGATTTCATTTTTATTATTCCCAAGTGAGAACTATGCAATTCACGCAACATCTTTTCCCTGAGCGTGCTAGGAATTACGACCCTATGTCCCCGTAATAAGGTCCCATTTTCGAGTTGTAAATCTGTTTTGCATTGAAAATAAGGCCTTATCAATTTACAGCTTATCTTACGCGGCCAGCCTTTGCTAATATATTTAATGACCGTTTTTAAAACGGTGTCATTCTCGGTGGCCTGCCTAATATCATTAGCCGTGACCGCGGGTAAAACAGAATCCAGGAAATTAAGGGAGCAAAATGTGTCGAATTCCTTATCGGTGGTGGTATTAGTTTCCGGTAACGGTGCCCGAGAAAAATAATCCGCTACTACGTTACTAGCGCCGGTAGTATATTGCACAGTGTACCTATATGCCGATAATATAATTGCATATCTTTGTAAGCGTAGCGCTGTAGTAACCGATATTCCGGTGTTATTATTAAAAATAGAAACTAACGGCCGGTGATCCGTTTTAAGGATAAAGGGTTCGCTACGGCCGTAAAGGTATTGGTGAAACCTTTTTACGCCAAAAATTATCGCCGTAGCCTCCTTCTGTATTTGGCTATAGTTACGTTCACTCGGGGTTAGTGATCGGGAGGCAAAAGCTAGTGGTCGCTCGAGACCCGTTCGGTCTCTTAAGGAGAGTACGGCGCCGAGGCCCGCGGGTCCGGCGTCCACCGCCAGCTCCAGCCGCGCCGCGGGGTCGAAGTGCGCCAGCGTGCGCTCGGAGACCAGCTCCCGCTTCACGCGCCGCACGGCGCTGCGCTGTCTCTCGCCCCACTGCCATTCTGCACCGGCTCGCAACAATTCATGTAGTGGACTCATAATAGACGAAGCGTTGGGAATAAAATTCCTGTAGTAATTCACTACACCTAAGAATCGTTTTACTTCAGTGATGTTTGTAGGCTCCGGCGAGTCGATTATAGCCTTAACTTTATCAGGGCTGGTGTGTAGCCCCTCCTTATTTATAACGTACCCTAAATACGTAACACTCGGTTTGAAAAATGTACATTTATCTTGTTGTAGTCTAAGGCCCGCCTCATTAAGCCTAGATAACACCTCTCGTAGCCTACATAAATGAGCCATCTTATTAGGTCCAGTTACGCATATATCGTCCAGCCAGCAACTTACACCATCGATTCCAGACAGAAGGGATTCCATCGATTTCTGAAAGATGGCTGGAGCTGGGGCTAGCCCATATACTAAACGCGTATATTTAAAAAGACCCTTAGAAGTATTTATAGTTGTAAGGTCTTGTGACGAATCGCATAATAAAAATTGGTTATATGCGTTCTTTAAATCAATCTTACTATAATGTTCGCCACCCCCAAGCCTAGCGAATACTTCTTCAATTCGGGGTAGGGGATACTTGTCAATTATTAGATCTTTATTTAATGTAACTGAATAATCGCCAGCTATCCTGACCTTACCATTTTCCTTTAGAACCGGAACTATAGGTGTCGCATACTGAGAGTGATTAACGGGTACTAACACACCTAACCCAACCAACCGGTTCAACTCTTCTTCAACCTTATCCTTTAGAGCAAAGGGTACCGAGCGGGGCTTAAAAAACTTCGGATTGGCATTTTCCTTTAATTGTAATTTGACCTTAAATTTATTGAAAGACCCGAGTTCATCACGCCACAAATCAGGGTATTGTTCCAGTAACTTGTTTACATCTTCATCATTCGCTTCACTTAGCTTGTTTAGTTTTGTTGTTAAAACCAAATTAAACGCTGTCATAAAGTCTCGCCCGAGTAGGCCTGGACCTTCGCCTTTTAGTACAAATATATTAATATTTTTTTTTAGGGCGTTATATTTCACATCTATGGAAAAATAGCCCAGAGGCGAGATTTTATGACCATTATATAGGCACATCTTAATGTTACAAACTTTTAACGCATAGTTAGAGAAATATTGCAAATACATTCTTTGTGACATGACGCAGGTACCCGATCCGGAATCTAATTCCATCAAAACAGGAACATTTCCTAAAGTTACATTCAATTCAATAGGTTTGCTGCTTACATACCTCAAATTGTACAACTGACACTCCTCGCAGCAGTTTTGATCAGCTAGGTTATTATCAACACACTCCATATTATTAATGCGCGTATTTTTGCATACTTTCTTCAAGTGCCCAACAACACCACACTTTTGACAACGATAGGCCTTGTACCGACACCGGTCACCGTCGTGACTCTTCATGCCGCACACGGAGCACCGGGGAGCCGCTCGCTGGTCGCGGCCCGCCGGCGGGGCGCGCGCGCCGCTCCCGTCGCGCGCCGCTCCGCCGCCGCCGCCGCCGGCCCTGTACCGACCCTCGCTGCTCGCGCGATACAAGGGTTCCTCCTTTACGGTGGCGGTACCGGCTATCACAGCCTTCGCTTCCCTAACAGATTCTGCTTTCTCCGCAATTTTCAAGGCCTGTCCTAATTTTAATTCCGATGCATTTTGCTCGAAGCAAGTTTTATGATCAAAATTGGTCATATTTCCTAATAAAGACATATTGTTTTTTTTTTTTTCACACGCGGGGGTACTTTTAAATCCTCGTTCGACACTGTTACGTATGGACGTAAGTAAAACAACCGTGTAGTTCCGATGCCGATTTATTACTGTCAAACAGCGCAGCTCATTCAGATAGGTAGGTAGGTATATCTATGTAGGTGCGTACACATCAGGTCACAAGAACTCTAAATCTTGTTGCTAAAATTCCAAACGCATTTTCAACGATTCGTCTTGCTCTAGATAACCGGTAATTAAATATTTTTTCTCTGCGTGTTGGAGTAGTTCGGTACGGCTTCATTATGTAAGACTTTAGAGGACAAGCAGCGTCAGCTAAAATAACTGAGTGTTCCGGTAAATTTAGAGTATTATTTTCTAATGCTTGTGATAAGTTCGAACGCTGAAAAACACCCCCGTCAGAAGCTCTTCCATTAGTTCCAATACTTATGTAAGAAAAGCAGTAGTCATCATCAACTAATGCCAAGAGTACAATACTATGGGCACCTTTGTAGTTATAGTAATCTGAAGTGTTATCAGGAGCGCGTATATTTATATGTTTGCCATCCAACGCTCCAACACAGCCCGGAAAATTCCATTTTGTACGAAACCCATGCTCAATACGTTTCCAGTCTTCGTGGCTTGGAATCTGAAAAAAAACATACCTAAATAAATAATGTAGGTTGTACTATTTTTAAATTCCTAATGAATATCTTATTTTCAGGATTCAGTTAATTCATCGCAGAATTCGGAAGCACAGGATTCTCCGGCATCGACTGCAAGCACATCAGAATCTCTTAACTCGCCAGAATCGATGAACGTAATGTCACCCCCCGCCAATATACCAGAAGAACGACCACAATCGAATTCATCTAGTGTCACATCGACACGGCGTAAACGACGATTCGTACAAGATGCACCGATTAATGTGGCACTGAACCGACTGGAAAACCTGAGTTCTGCAATAAATATGCCTACTGAACACGACCAATTCTATTATTTTGGACATAACATTGCTGCTCAATTACGAAGCCTGCCGAAGCTTGTATGAAGCACTTAACGTACAAGCTGAGATCCAAAATATTGTGATTGCAGCAAGACGCCGCCAGCAGTGTCAAAACTTGTCTGAAGTATCACAAAGGAATTCATTTTACACTCCATACACACAAACATTAACCACAAACTCTGTTTTACATACAACACTACCAACAACACTGATTTCTGACACACAAATGCATACAAGGAATTCATTTTATACTCTATCTCCATACACACAGTCTATAACAACAAACTCTGTCTCAAATACACCACTTCAAACAGCAATTAGTACTTCGGACACACAAATGATTAATATACCCATAAATACTGACACAGTCTCACAACAGCAAGATGTAACCTTGTGTTATTTAGTATTAGTATGTTTTTTATGTACCTATAATACATGACATGAGGGTACATTTTATTGGTTCAGCTACGCTACGGCTACAATGGTTGATTAATGTTTCTGTATCTTTTTGTAATAAATGTGTAAAATTGACATTGTTTTTACTTACCCGCACATAATCCTTCAAAGCGTTGTAGCTTCACAAACTTTAGGTAAAAATTGCGATATAGTAGATCTTCCAACTCTGTATAGTGCTTCCAATGTATGTATAGTATGTATAGTATGTATAGTATGTATAGTATAGCTAAAGTTCCAGGTCGAATAATATTACTAATAGTTTCAATTAATACTATAAATGGTATTAAAATATTAGGGGTACCTTGAGGGATTATATGTGCAAATATATGTTGAGAGTTATTAATTCAACCGTATAATATAAATCTTAATCATAATGGTAAGGAGATAGAAAAAGATAAAGTTAAGTGACTTGTTCTTGTAAAGATGTATGGAAATAATCCTAAAAAATTATTAAATAAAATAAATGAAAACATTGAGACGAAAATAAATGTTGATCCATTTAATCTGTTATTTCCTAATAAGGTTTTAAATTCTTTATGTAATGTAATTAAAATTAAATTTCATATGGTTATAAATCGATTGGGGATTAATCAAAAAGAGTATGGAATAAATATTAACCCAATTAAAGTTCTTATTCAATTAATTGATAAATTAAATAAATTAGTTGTTGGATCAAAAATTGAGAATAAATTATTTATCATTTTCAATTAAAAAAATTTAAGTTAATTTTTTTATTGTTTTTTGAATTATTTAATTTTAAATTAAAAATGTAATAATTTATAATATTAAATAAAATAAATACACAAATAAAAAAAAAGAAAGAAATTATTCAGTTAATTGGTATTATTTGTGGGATAAAAGAATATTATTATTAATAATAATTTAAATTTGACATATTTATGTTATGTTTTAACTAATTCTTTTCATTAGAAGTAAATGCTAATTTACTATAAAATAGTTTAAGAGACTATTACTTGCTTTCAGTCATCTAATGAAGAATAATTATTAATTCCATTAATAAAATTTTTAATTGAAATTCTTTCGATTACAATAGGTATAAAACTATGATTAGCTCCACAAATTTCTGAACATTGCCCATAAAAAATTCCAGGTCGATTAATAAAAAAATTAGTTTGATTTAATCGACCTGGGTTAGCGTCAATTTTTACTCCTAATGAAGGTACTGTCCATGAGTGAATTACGTCTGTAGCTGTTACTAAAATTCGAATTTGATTATTAATAGGGATTACAATTCGGTTGTCTACATCTAATAATCGAAAATTATTAATATTTATTTCGTTTTGTGGAATTATGTATGAATCAAATTGAATGTTATTAAAATCAGAATATTCATATCTTCAATATCATTGATGACCGATAGATTTTAAAGTAATTAATGGATTATTTAATTCATCTAATAAATATAAAAGTCGTAAGGATGGTAAAGCAATAAAAATTAAAGTAATTGCTGGTAAAATTGTTCAAATTAACTCAATTATTTGTCCTTCTAGTAAAAATCGATTAATATATGAGTTAAAAAATAAACTAATTATTAAATATCCTACTAAAATAGTAATTATAATTAGAATAACTAAAGTATGATCATGAAAAAAAATAATTTGTTCTATTAAAGGGGAAGCTCTATTTTGAAGATTAAAATTAGATCATGTTGCCATTTCTAAAAAAAGGATATTCCTTTATTAATGGGGTTTAAATCCATTACATATAATCTGCCATATTAGAAATTTCTTAAAATAGGTAATTCATTATATGAATGTTCAGCTGGCGGGAGATTTTGGTATCATTCAATTGAAGAATTTATGTTTAATGGGAATAAAATGATTCGTTTTTTTATTATAGATTCTCAAATGATAATTAATATTAATATTGTTGCAATAAGAGAAATATATGATCCTAATGAAGAAATTATATTTCAAGATGTATAAGTATCTGGGTAATCAGAATATCGACGAGGTATGCCAGCTAACCCTAAAAAATGTTGGGGGAAAAATGTTAAATTTACTCCAATAAATATTGTAAAGAATTGAATTTTTAATAGGTATGGATTTATAGATAGACCTGTAAATAATGGGTATCAGTGTACAAATCCTCCTATAATAGCAAATACAGCTCCCATAGATAAAACATAATGAAAATGAGCAACTACATAATAAGTATCATGTAAAGTTACATCAATTGAAGAGTTAGCTAAAATTACTCCTGTTAATCCTCCAACAGTAAATAAAAATACAAACCCTAAGCTTCATAATATAGAAGGACTGTAATTAATTTGAGTACCATGTAAAGTAGCTAATCAACTAAAAATTTTAATTCCTGTTGGTACTGCAATAATTATAGTAGCTGAAGTAAAATAAGCTCGCGTATCAATATCTATACCTACAGTAAAAATATGATGAGCTCAAACAACAAATCCTAATAATCCAATTGCTAATATAGCATAAATTATACCTAAACATCCAAATGTTTCTTTTTTTCCTCTTTCTTGGGAAATAATATGAGAAATTATTCCGAACCCAGGTAAAATTAAAATATAAACTTCTGGATGACCAAAAAATCAAAATAGATGTTGATAAAGAATAGGGTCTCCTCCCCCAATAGGGTCAAAAAATGATGTATTAAGATTTCGATCTGTTAATAATATGGTAATTGCACCAGCTAATACAGGTAAAGAAAGAAGTAGTAAGAGTGCTGTAATTCCTACAGCTCAAACAAATAAAGGTATTTGGTCTAAGGATATATTATTTGGTCGTATATTAATAATAGTTGTAATAAAATTAACAGCTCCTAAAATTGATGAAATTCCAGCTAAATGTAACGAAAAAATAGCTAAGTCAACTGAACTTCCTCTATGAGCAATATTAGATGATAGTGGGGGGTACACTGTTCATCCTGTTCCTGCTCTATTTTCTACTATTCTTCTTGAAATTAAAAGTATAATAGAGGGGGGTAATAATCAAAATCTTATATTATTTATTCGGGGGAATGCTATATCAGGAGCTCCTAGTATTAGGGGTACTAATCAATTTCCAAATCCACCAATTATAATAGGTATTACTATGAAAAAAATTATAATGAAAGCATGAGCAGTTACAATAGTATTATAAATTTGATCATTTCCAATTAAAGATCCAGGGTTTCCTAATTCAGCACGAATTAATAATCTTAAAGAAGTGCCAATTATACCAGCTCAAATTCCAAAAATAAAATATAATGTTCCAATATCTTTATGATTTGTGGAAAAAAGCCATTTTCGCTAATAAAATGGCTGAGAATAAGCGATAAATTGTAAATTTATTAACGAGAAAATTCATTTTTATTAAAGAAAAATCTTTTTTATTAAAGCCTTATAGTTAAATTATAATATAAAATTGCAAATTTTAAGGTGAAATAAATTCTAAGGCTTAAAGAAATTTTCTTTATAAATAATTTTGAAGATTATTAGTTTTAATTAACTTAAAACCTTAAATAAAAAAAGTTCTAGTAATTATTCCTAAAAAAGAAATTATTCTAATAAAATTAATTAATAAGAAAAAAATATTTTTTACTTTAATTTTAAATCATTTTAATTTTAAATAATTAAATGTTGATGAATAAATAATACGAATATAATATAATAATATAATTAATCTTATTATTACAAAAATAAATGTTAAAATAAAGAAATTATTTTTTAATAAAAAATTAATTACTATTCATTTTGGGAAAAATCCAATAAAAGGTGGTAATCCACCTAATGAGAAAAAAATTATTATTAAAGATATTTTAATTATATTATTTAAATTAATAATAAATAATTGATTAATAAAGTAAATATTTAATAAAAAAAATGTTAAGCATAATAATCTATTTAAAAAACTATAAAAACAAAAGTAAAACAATCATAAATTTTCTCTAATTATAATTGAAGATAATATTCATCCTAAGTTATTAATTGAAGAAAAAGCTATTAATTTACGAAAAGATGTTTGATTTAAACCTCCAATTGCTCCAATAATAACATTTAAAATCAAAATAATAATTAAAAATTTATTATTAAAATAATAAGAAAGTAAAATTATAGGGGAAATTTTTTGTCATGTTATTAATATAAAACAATTTAATCAGGATAGTCCTTCTATAATGTTGGGGAATCAAAAATGAAAAGGTGCTGATCCTATTTTTATTAATAAAGTAGAATTTATTATAATGGGGGTAATTATATTTATTTCTAGATTTAAAAATAATATTTTAATTAAAATAACAAATAAAAAGTTAATTGAAGCAAGTGACTGAATAAGAAAATACTTTAAGGATGCTTCTGAAGAAAATAAATTTTTTGAGTTTGAAATTAGGGGGATAAAACTCAATAGATTAATTTCTAATCCAATTCAACATCCAAATCATGAATTAGATGAGATAGAAATTAATGTTCTGAAAAATAAGATAAATATAAAAAATATTTTATTAGAATTTATGTAGAAAAAAATATAAAATAGAAATAAATTTCATAAAGAATTAAAAATTCATTATTATATTTTAGTGTATGATGCACAATAATTTTTGATATTATTAGATATAGTTTAATTCTATAAAATATAATAAAGGTAGAAATCTACTTAATTTATCCTATCAGAATAATCCTTTATTCAGGCACTTTATTTTAAAAAAAAAGGGGTTTCCTCTATATTTGGGGTATGAACTATTTTTTATTATTTTAAGTAAAAATATTACACATGGTTTAATTATTAAATTAAATATAATATATTATTGTATGTATATATATATATATATATATTAATAATTTAATATATTATTAATTAATATTGTATTATTTTGTGTATGAAATAATATAATATAATAATAAATTATATTCAAATTAAAATAAATGAATATTTAAAATTAAATATTAGACTATTAGGTTTATTATTATTATTATATCAATATGGATATATGTATATATAATTTAATTTTATACGTTAATTTATAAGAATTTAAATGGCAAATTTAATTTTCAATATGAATGTTATTTGAAAAAAGAAAGAAATTATTAAATATTTATTATTATTATCTCTTTATTCTTATTTCTACTTAAGTTAGGTTTGTACAATAAATTTATAAAAAGTAAAATATAGAACTATACATACAAAACATAAAATCATTATAAAAACCTAACCTAGGGTGCAGCCGGCAGCGAGACGGGGCCTAAGCTACCGGCGGTCAGGGCGACAGAGACAGGAACCTCCTGACTATCCGCGCAGTATCCAGGAGTACCGCCTTCTGTATCTGGCCCTTGATCCAGCCATCTAGCGAGAGTCTCTTGAGGTGATGGTCGAGACTCTTCGCTATTAAACCGTTCGCCGAAACGACTATCGGGACGATGATCGTCGAGTCAACATCCCATATGGCGGTTACCTCGTGAGCCAGGTCTAGGTACTTGCTGGCTTTGTCCTTCTCGGCCTTCACGAGGTTCTCGTCATGGGGGATGGTGATGTCGACGAGCACTGCCTGGCGTTTCGATCGATCTGTCAGCACGATATCAGGCCTATTGGCAAGAATAGTCCTGTCCGTGATGACAGATCGATCCCAATAGAGCGTGGCACGACCATTTTCGAGAACTGGCGCAGGTGTGTACTTATAGTAAGGCACTTCGGAGACCACAAGACCGTATAGCAGAGCAAGTTGCTGGTGAATAATTCTGGCTACAAGGTTATGTCTGTGCAAGTACTCGCCGTTAGCAAGATGACCACAACCGGAGATAATATGCCTGAGTGACTCCCCGGGACGGCGGCATGCCCGACAAATGTCGACCGTACCGTCCTTCAGGATATACCTCCGGTAATTGTTCGTCATGATAACTTCGTCCGCAATTGCACAGACAAAACCTTCAGTTTCCCCGAAGAGATCCCCGAAACGTAGCCAGTTCACCGACGCGAGCAGATCTACATCGGGCCCTGTGAGGGCCTTGTAGAACCGCCCGTGTAGCTCCTTGCTCCTCCACACCGTCCTGCGGTCCTCGACGCTCATTACTTTAAGTCTGCGCCAGTTCTCGTTTGCCAAGGAGAGCGGGGTGAAGTTTCCGTCTACTGCTACTACGTCACGATGCATCCCACACTCGTTGTTTAGGAAATAATCCCTGAGACTGCACACCTCGCGGTTGTGGAGGTCTTTGGCATTTAGAAAGCCGCGACCTCCACACTTCCGCGAGATGTACAGTCTCATAACAGACGAGCGTGGGTGTAGCATGCGATGCGCAGTAAGCAGTACTCGGACTCTTCGATCCAGGGCATCCAGCTCAGTCTGAGTCCACCTTAGTATGCCAAAGGAGTAAGTAAGCAAGGGCATCACCCAAGAGTTGAAGGCACGCACCTTGTTGCCGCCCGACAAAAGACTATTAAGTACTTTGGTCAGGCGACAAAAGAAGCGCTCCTTCACCGCTCGCTTTACGCCCTCACCCTCAATACCCAATGACTGTGACATACCAAGATACTTATAGGTTTCTGCTTCGGAGATAGATTTGAGAGACATTGTGTCAGAAAGTTGCAAATTTGTTGAATTTACAACTTTCCCCCGCTGTACATGCATGACCGCACACTTATCGACACCAAATTCCATTTTGATGGCGCTACTGAAGACTTCTGTTGTTTTCAGTAGTTCCAACAGGTTATGTCCATTCGGTGCAAATAGCTTAAGGTCATCCATATAGAGCAGATGAGAAATGACCTCACCCTCCCTCCGAAGCCGGCAACCTAGTCCCGAATCCTTCAGCAGGGTGCTAAGCGGATTCAGTGCTAGGCAGAACCACAAAGGACTCAGACTGTCACCCTGGAAGATCCCACGTTCAATCCTTATAGAGTCCTGCGGACCAGAAGGGCAATCTCCTCCCCCCGGTTGACGAATGACTGTGGTCCACTGCCCCATGCAAGCACTTAAGAAGGATCTTAGAACTGCAAATTATTATTATTATTATGAAAATTAATAAATTAATTTATATTATATGTTTATAATATATATATATATATATCTAGATATATATATATATATATATATGTATATTATATTATATTATATATATATAAAAAAAAATCTATGTAAAAAAATATTTATATAAATAAATTTTTATGATTTATAGAATTTTTTTTATATATTTTACATATAAATTTTAGTGTTAAATTTTAATTATTTTAAAAATAATTAATTTTATTTGTAGTAATTAACATTAAAAATTTAAGAGATTAAGATTTAGTAATATAAAAATTAATAACAAATTTTGTGCCAGCAGTTGCGGTTATACAAAAATTAAATTAAATTTTATTAAATATTAATTAATAAATAATTAATTTAATTTAAATATTAAATTATTAGGTGAAATTTTAATTTAATTAAAAATTATGAAAAAATTATGAATTAATAAATTTTATTATAAACTAGGATTAGATACCCTATTATTAAAAATTTAAATAAAAATATTGAAATAGTATATATTGTTTATTGAAACTTAAATAATTTGGCGGTATTTTAGTTCATTTAGAGGAATCTGTTTATTAATTGATAATCCACGAATAATTTTACTCAATTAAAAATTTTGTATATCGTTGTTAAAAAAATATTTTTTAATAAATTTAATATTTAAAAATTTAAAATGGAAATTAAATCAGATCAAGATGCAGATTATAGTTAAGAATATAATGGATTACAATAAATTTATTTAAATGGAAATTTAATTGAAATATTGAATTAAAGGTGGATTTAAATGTAATTTTATTTAATTTGTTAAAATGATTAAAAATTAAAATATGTACATATTGCCCGTCGCTTTCATTTATAAATTGGAATAAGTCGTAACAAAGTAGAGGTACTGGAAAGTGTTTCTAGAAAGATAAATTAGAGCTTGATTAAGCATTTCATTTACATTGGAAAGATAATAAAAAATTATTTAATTTAAATGGGGGAAAATTAGTATATAATATTATAGATAATAAAAGTAATTTTAATAGAATATTTAGGGGGGTTTAAGTATTTTATAAGAAATTTTTTTTTAATTTATAGTGAATTAGTATTGTGAGATAAATTTGAAATATATAAAAAAAAATGTATTAAAAGTAAATTTTAATTATTGTATCTTGTGTATCAGTTTATTTATAAAATTTTATATAAAAAAAAATTCTCGAATTTAAAAGTTAATTAATTAATAAATTTATTGTGGCAAAAATATTTTTCATAATTAATTAGAAATGAAATGTTAATCGTTTTTAAATATATCTAGTTTTTTTAGAAAAAAAATTAATTTAAAATTAATTTAATTAAAAAATTAAATATTTAATTTTTTAAAATTTAAATTTAATATGTTAAGGGATAAGCTTTAATTTAAATTTTTATAATATTTTTAAAATTTATTGAAAATTATAAAATTTATATTGTTTAAAAATTATAATTTATTATAAATAATTTCAAAAAAAATAATATTTAATTTAAAATTTAATTTTTTATTAAAAAAAAAAAATTAATTAAATAATTTTAGTTATTATGATAAAATTAGTATATAAATTAAATTAAATGAACAAATAAAAAAAAATGTTAATTAATTATAAGGAATTCGGCAAAATTTTATATTCACTTGTTTATCAAAAACATGTCTTTTTGAGGATAATTTAAAGTCTAATCTGCCCACTGATGAAAATTAAAGGGCTGCAGTATTTTGACTGTACAAAGGTAGCATAATCATTAGTCTCTTAATTGGTGACTTGTATGAAAGATTGGATGTGATATAAACTGTCTTATTTTTATTTATAGAATTTAATTTTTTAATTAAAAAGTTAAAATATTTTTAAAAGACGAGAAGACCCTATAGAGTTTAATATAATTATTTATTAAAAAATTTATATAAATATTAAATTTAAATTAATAATTATATTTTATTAGGGTGATAGAAAAATAAAAGTAACTTTTTATATATTGATTATATATATATATATATATATATTAATAAACATATATAAATGATTAAATGATCCATAAATTATGATTAAAAGATTAAATTACCTTAGGGATAACAGCGTAATTTTCTTTTTTAGTTCAAATAAAAAGGAAAGTTTGCGACCTCGATGTTGGATTAAGATAAAATTTAAATGCAAAAGTTTAAAATTTTGATCTGTTCGATCATTAAAATCTTACATGATCTGAGTTCAAACCGGTGTAAGCCAGGTTGGTTTCTATCTTTAATTAAATAAGATATTTTAGTACGAAAGGATTAAATATTTAAAATAATTTTATAAAAAGATTTTATTAAAATTTATTTAAACTAACTATTTAGGCAGATAAGTGTAGTGGTTTTAGAAATCATAAATATATAAATTTTATTATATAGGTAGTAAATGATTTTTAATGATTATTTATTAGTTTTAATTGGTATATTGATTTTAGTTTTGGGGGTTTTAATTGGTGTGGCTTTTTTAACTTTATTAGAACGGAAAGTTTTAGGTTATATTCAAATTCGTAAGGGACCTAATAAATTAGGTATGTTGGGAATGTTACAACCTTTTAGTGATGCTATTAAATTATTTACTAAGGAGCAGACTTACCCTTCTTATTCTAATTATTTTGTTTATTATTTTTCTCCTGTTTTTAGTTTTTTTTTATCTTTATTTATTTGAATGTTAATTCCTTATTATTTTAATATAATTAATTTTAATTTAGGTTTTTTTTTTTTTTGTTGTACAAGTATAGGTGTTTATACTGTGATAGTATCTGGTTGATCTTCAAATTCTAATTATGCTTTATTAGGGGGTTTACGTGCTGTAGCTCAAACTATTTCTTATGAAGTTAGTTTAGAATTAATTATATTATCTGTTATTATTATAATTATAGATTTTAATTTATTGAAATTTAATAATTATCAAATAATAGTTTGGTTTTTATTTGTAATAATGCCTATATCTTTGTGTTGATTATCTTCTAGATTAGCAGAAACAAATCGTACTCCTTTTGATTTTGCTGAGGGGGAAAGAGAATTAGTTTCTGGGTTTAATGTTGAATATAGAAGAGGGGGATTTGCTATAATTTTTTTGGCTGAATATTCAAGAATTTTATTTATAAGTATATTATTTATTTTAATATATATAGGGGGGTATGATTTAAGAATTATTTTTTATGTAAAGTTGGTATTTATTTCCTTTTTTTTTATTTGAATTCGAGGGACTTTACCTCGATATCGTTATGATAAATTAATATATTTATCTTGAAAAAGATATTTACCTATTTCTTTAAATTTTCTAATATTATTTATTGGAGTAAAAATTTTTTTTATTTAATTATTTATATTTTTTTAGTATAAATTAATAGAATATTAATTCTTTCTTAAGTTTTCAAAACAAATGCTTTCACAAGCTCATTAATTAATTGAATATTAAATTATCTCAATATATATTTAATAAAGGATTTAAAATGAAATATGAAAAATAAATTAATGTTAAAATTTGACCTACAATAATATAAGGTTCTTCAACAGGACGAGCTCCAATTCAAGTTAAAAGAATTACTGTAGTAATTATAGATCAAAATAAAATTTGATTGATAGGGTAAAATTGAATTCCTTGAATTTTTTTGTTAAATGTTATAGGTAAAATAATTAAAATTAAAATTGATATTAATAAGGCAATTACTCCTCCTAATTTATTGGGGATTGATCGTAAAATAGCATAAGCAAATAAGAAATATCATTCAGGTTGAATATGAACTGGGGTTACTAAAGGATTAGCTGGAATGAAATTATCAGGGTCTCCCAATAAATTAGGGTTAATTAGGGTTATTATAATTAAAGTAAATATTATAATTAAAAATCCTATTAAATCTTTAAATGAAAAAAATGGGTGAAAAGGGATTTTATCTAAATTACTATTAATTCCTAATGGATTATTTGATCCTGTTTGATGTAAAAATAATAGGTGAATTATAAGATATGAGATACTATACATACATTGGAAGCACTATACAGAGTTGGAAGATCTACTATATCGCAATTTTTACCTAAAGTTTGTGAAGCTACAACGCTTTGAAGGATTATGTGCGGGTAAGTAAAAACAATACGACGTCACAACGACAATAGTACGTCACTTCTAATTTCAATTTAGCCGGAATAGCATTTCGCATGTGAGTTTGTTTCTGTATAGCACTTTCAACATTGCTTAGTAAAAAGTCAAATTGATGTGGAAGCATACGCAAATGATTTTTATAACCCGCAATATCTTCTTCTCGCATTTCTCTTATCAAACGTACACTAGCTCCAAGGTCTTGTCTCCTGGTCAACCAATCACGAACCCAAATCTTCCTGCTTTTTTTCTTCTTTTTATTTCTCAAAACGTTGGTGATGCATTGTATCGCCACCAAAAGAATTATTGTATTGAGCTCTAGGCGGAAAGCTACGTCGTCCATCGTTCGTGGCAGAGAGCACGCTACTAAATGGCATGTGTATTCGGAGTATTTGCTTTGAGCATGCTTATTCGTGAGTATGCTCAAAATTAGCATGCTTATTTGTAGCAAATGTGAACAGTGCATAAGCACGCTCAAACCAAGCATGCTCATAAGCACACTTTTAAGCATGCTATTATAGAGCATGTGTATCAGTACCATACGCATCTTTACTTAAAACTAGCATGCCTATTGCTAGCAAATGTAAACTGCTCATAAGCATGCTCATATTGAGCATACTCAATAGCATGCTGAATAGCATGCTTTTCAGCATGCTATTTTAGAGCATGTGTAACAGTAGCTTTAGAATTATCTCAGATCAGATCTTTGAGGTACAAGTCCGAGACGGGCCGCAAACAGCAAGCTGCAACCGCAAACTGTAAGTAACACCGATGATAAAAAATATTAGTCACTAATTTTCTTTATTGTTGCTTGACAGATAAAAATTCAGAGACTAGCAACCTGGCCCTGGTGCTACTTCTACCGCAAATGGTTGGCCCGGTGCACTTAAAGCGGAAAAGAATATCAGCGGCAGAAGTGCGCCAAGGCTTTATTTCACACATTGAAGAAGAAACAAAGATCCTGGAAGAGCGGCAGAAGCGATAGGCCAGTTACAAGACTATGGGATTCACTGTTCAACCATATATGATAGTTCCAGGTCCTCTGAAAAAAATAATAGCACATTACATTGTTGTTGACGACATAATCTACGAATTGCCAAACATCTCCAAAACTATTGATGCATGTTTCAAGATAATATGGGCTCTTAATTTGGAGTATCCTAGTGAATGTTTACCTGTCTGGCAATTCTTAGAAAGAGCAATTTACAAGTTTCCGGCAAATTCAATTTCAAAATCCAAACTTTCTGTGTCTGTTCAAAGGTTACTAAATGGTTGTGGTGTATTACCTAACTGAGTAAACAAACATGGTTACCTATTTTATTTGTAAAACTGTTGTCATTGACGTACGAGCACTTAAAATCCATTTCCAAGTTTTTCATGAGAACCACAAGTTTGAACAATATCGCTGTGTAGAAGATAATTGTTCCACGTCGTATGATTTGTTTAATTCCTTTCGTAGACATTATTTTCGGGAGCATTCCAATCAAGTTAGTGTTTTAACTGAAGACCAGGAATGAACGGTGGGAGGTATCAACCAGCATTGGTTAGTATAGTGTCTTTAGCCGCCTAGGACTATTTTACATCTCGTGTTTTTTTCACTTTTTATCTATATTTTGCTAAAAGTTTGAAAGGCGGTCTTTTTACTTTCTAAAGTCTATTTTTTTAATCCATAGACTAAAATGACAACCACAAATGTCAAACGTAGAAATAATGTGACCAGCTATATACAAACAGTGTTGATCTTTGATATCGGTTTGTGAATAACCGATAATCTTAAATTAATTTTAGATTCAAAATAAACAATAAATAAAATCTAGTTAAATAGAGCCCTTAGCCCACCATGAATTTACGCAACTGTGCAACAATGTATATGGAAGGACGGGTTGTATAAATCGAACCTGCTTATCAAGTTCTTCATTGGCATGTCATCCGTACGTAATTCCCTAGATAATTTACTGTCGATATTTTACGACTGTACCTAATTCGGAAAATCTGCTTATCATGTTCTTAATTAGCGTGTCATCCGTAGGTGATATTTCGATGATTTGTTACATTTATTTTACGACCGTGCCAAAACCGGTACCGACACGCGGATTTTTCCAGATTAGATAACCCTTCCTCTCTCACCAGATTTCCACCTTGGAAAATCAGTATAAAAGCCAGTGCGCACTACCATAGTTCATTCTTATCCTTCAGACCAGTCTGACTGCTTGCTCTGAACTCAAAACTAAATAATTAATTAATTAATTTAGTACTGAAATTCAGTAGTCATTATTGAAGACATTCCACGTGGAAGCGTTCCTGATTGCAAGAAGCTGGCTCCACCACGGCAACTTCACTGGCGCAGACGGTACGATTCATCCCACGGGCTTCCGCGACGCATTAACATCACCAGAAATACAGTTCGAGTACCGAACATCCTGTAAGTGACCAAACCTTACTATTCTGCACTGCTGTATCGTCGTTTTTGTCAAGAATATAAACCTATTCCTCATTCGAGATGTATGGTTATTCTAATCGTGGAAACACACGTAGCAGAAGCCAAGCGAATTCCGGTGGTAGCCGCCGAGACGCAAGGTCGGAGCAGCGTGGATTTCTTAACCAGCAAAGACGTGAACAGCAGGTTTACGAAGAGTAACAACGTCGGACTTTAAACCCCGACAGTTCGAAGAAAGGCCTAATAGTTAAACCAAATCAAATACTATTTTCCACATGGTTTAAAAATGAAATAACAGTAAAAGACATTTCGCGACCTAATCAAAACATTTTAGAAGTTCATTTACCCATTGATAATCCAGAACTTTTAAAAGAGTTTCTTAAAGAATATATTTTAAATAATAAGAAATATTACGTCTACTTTGGAGACAACAATCATAGACAACAATTTGATTCTATTATCCAACAACTGTTTGAAAAAGGGTTAGTAAAGTTTGTTGAATGCACTGAACGCAGTTTATGTAGACGATGAACATGATAGAAAAAATTTAATCCAAAAATATCATGAAGGAAAAACAACTCATAGAGGAATTAAAGAAACATTGAGAAACCATATTATGGCGGCTCCACATTAGTGCCGTGAAGCTCCGTGAACAGGCGTGAACGTGAATGTGGATGGTTTTCGCGGGGTTTACGCGCGTTCACGCCTGTTCCCCGATCAGAGTCGGTATTTTGTCCCGTGACAAAGGGTTCGCGTCCCCTTCACGCGGCGTTCACGTGTATACCTTCACGGCGCCGTACCAGTTTACTACGGACTACAAAGGCGTACGGACGTGTGCAGTTGCTGTCCGCGCGCAATGGAGTCGCGCGTAAAAGTTTGGAGTAACGAAATTGAAATGCTCTTTTTAAATAAATAAATAAATAAATAAATAAATAATGATTTATTTGCCAAACAGTGTGTACATATTTGAAGATGTTTTTACAGTATACAGTTGGTCTCAACAATGTTTGATACCTTATAGTAGTAGGTATACAAATATTTTAACACTAAACCTAACTTACGGATAACTTATGACTACTTATGTAATGGTAAAAAGAAATCTTTTAGTGAATAAAATTTTTTTTGAGAGAGCCATTTTAACAGTTGTGGTTTAAATTTCTTAATAGGTAATTCTAATAAAGCCGTGGGCAGGTGATTATAGACTCGAGCCGCCATCCCAACAACATTGTTTTTATAAAACTTTAAATTTGCTCTAGGTGCATATACTTTATTTCTGTTCATACTTCTTGCATTTGGGTTATGATGCGAAATCCTAGTAAAGTAATTACTATGTTTTTTGACAAATAAACATATTTCAGCAATATAAATACACGGTAAAGGAAGTATTTTTAATTGTTGGAAAATTGGTCTACACGACTCTCTTTTGCCTATATTGCTTATCGCTCGTATACATTTTTTTTGGGCTAAGAACGCTCTCTCGACGTCTACGGAATGTCCCCACATAATGAGGCCGTAGCGTAGAACCGAACCAACATAACCGTGGTAAGCACTCAGAGCGGTCTGCATAGAGGCAATTTTTCTTAATCTATGTAAAGCGAACACAAACTTGTTTACTTTACTACACACTAAGTCTACATGACTTTTCCAATTACAATTTTCATCCAGTGATATACCGAGAAATGCCGTTGAGTTTACAATATCTATTTTATTACTATCATAGCCTATATTTAAATCGATTTGTTTACTTTTATAAGTTTTAAATTGTATTGCTTTAGTTTTACTGATATTTAATTTTAAATTATTTATTTTCATCCATCGACCAACATCTGCCAAAGTAGCATTTATGTCTTTTTCAATATTATTTTGATCAGTACTAGTAAATAGTATGGTGGTATCGTCCGCGAATAATACACATTTATGTTTGGTAATGATCGGAAGGTCGTTTATATAAAGAAGGAATAATAGCGGTCCCAGTATGCTGCCTTGTGGGATACCGCGTTTATTCGTTTTTGGCACTGAAACGTAACTTTTTTTTTCCCCTTCAATCATTAGTGTGATCTCTGTTGACTGGTTTCGATCAGTGAGATAACTTTTAAGCCAATTATGAGCCAACCCGCGAATGCCATAATCGTACAATTTACTGAGTAGTATTTGGTGATTAACAAAATCGAAAGCCTTGGTCATGTCTAAAAATACAGATACTGTGGGATGTTTCTTGTCTACACTTTCTGTAATGCTCGCAATAAGTGAAAAACAAGCCAACGATGTTGACTTTTCATGTTGAAAGCCAAATTGCTCTGGAGTAAGAACATTACATTGAGTTATGAAATTCTGTATCCTTATCGCCATGGACTTCTCGAACACCTTTGAAATTACTGGGATTAATGTAATGGGACGATAATTATTCATTTCTGTTGTGTCTCCTTTTTTATGTAGTGGTTTTACCAATGAATATTTTAGTCTGTCAGGGAAAATGCCCTGCTCGAGAGATAAATTTATGAGATGCGCTAATGGCGTCTTCAATACTTGTGCACAAAGTTTAAGATTCCTGGTGTTAATGCTATCATACCCTACTGAGTTCGTGTTTTTTAGACCCATTATAATTCGGAGCACTTCACTTTCAGAGACTGGTCTAAGAAATATGGTGCTATTTTGTACATTTAATTTTGATTTTTCAGTTGTCTCTGGAAAATCTTCTGCTGCGTTGATAAAAAAGTCATTAAAGGCTTCGGCTATGGCCTCACCATTTATAATGTCTTCCCCGGATTTAACTATTTTATCTATTTGATTTCGAAATGGCCTTCTTTCGATTTGACGATTTATAACAGTCCAGGACGCCTTACACTTATTTTTAGATTTCTGTACAATTTTTTTATTATTAATTTTTTGTGATTTATATATGCATCTGTTGAGTATTTTTGAGTAGTCTTTATATTTTGTTTTTAGTATTCCCTTCTGATGTTTGTCACCCTTTAGATAGTCTAAGTAAAGTTTTCGTTTGTTTTTGCAGCTTTTTCTAAGACCTTTTGTTATCCATTGTGATTGCTTACTATTATTGCTTACTTTAACCCTGATTTTTGGAAAACACAGATTAAAAAACATTATTAACGTATCGTGGAATGAGTTGAAGGCCGTGTTAACGTCAGATAGTGACATAACATCGTTAAAGGATAAAGCGCTTATACACCCGATAAATTTGGTTGTATTCTCAAAACTGAAATCTCTTTTGAATTCACACCAGGTTTTTGTCCGATAGTATATGCCTGCATTGAAGGATAAGATTTGGCCTGTTTCGTGATCTGACAGAGCAAGAGGTTCAACGTTTCCAGATGCCTGTTCTATGTTGCTAGCGATTATGTCAATGCAGGTTTTTTGCCTTGTTGGGGAAGAAATATGTATTCGAAGGTTATGGTTTTCAAGAATGTTGCTTAGTGCCTGTGATATTTGTTTTTTTTTAACAGATTTATGTTCCAATCGCCACATAATGCCAGTTTTCTGCCTGGTTTATTTATCTTTGATAATAGTAAATCTAATTTTTCTAGAAAAAGGTGCACATTGGATGTAGGAGTTCTATAAATACATATTACATTTAAGTTCATTATATCTAATTGTATGCCACAACTTTCAAAGTCATAGATATGAGAAATTTCGTTACAAAGTCTTATTTCTTTAAAGTCCAAATTTTTTTCCACTAATATACATGAACCACCGCGTCTTTCGTGTTTTCTTGACCAAAAGGAAGCCATTTTATAATTATTTAGAGACAAATTACATTCCGAACCTTTTTTTAAGAATGTCTCGGTAAGACAGATAACGTTAATTGGTTTCTGTTTCGATTTAAAATCATTTATAACTATTTCTAATTCATCTTTCTTTTTTAAAATACTTGCTATGTTCTGGTGCAATATATGAAAATTATGACTCGATTCATTAAGATTAGTATTAGTTCCGAAAGGTACGGTCGTTGCTGCTGCGTGTGCTATCCACGGGGTTCTCGTTTAGGGTTTCGCTACTCTGGCTGCACTCTGGTTCCTTGGTCTGTGATGGTTCCTGCTGGACTTGCCTATTTGATGGTAGTAAATATTCTATACCATTTACGTATACTTTATAATTTTTTACTATTGGATTGAGACCTCTTGTGCGGGCATCCCTAAGGGTTTCCCTTATTGTTAAACGATTTTTCAGCTCCTCTTGATCCAAATATTTTGAAACGGCCAGCCCTGTGTTCCTGAATTCATGTTGGTGTCTGAGGATGTGGCTCGTCATTCTTTTGTTAATTAGTTCAATTTCAATTGGTCTTTTGTTTCCCCGTCTGCCTATTCTTGCTACACTGTCGATGAAACCGTTGATATCAATTCCCAGAACGTCGTAAAATATATTGCAGACTCTATCTATCAGAATATACTCATTCTCTCCTCGCAATTCACTTAATCCATACATTACTATGCAATTATGTTTCGTGTTGTGATCTCGGATGGTTGTGACATGTGACTGGTTCATAATCTTCTTATTTACGCATTCTAATTCCTGTTTTAGTTGTAAGTTTTGCGATTGAAGTTCTTTGATAGTTTCGTTTATGTTGGTCAATTTTTCATTAAACCTTGTCTGCTCTTCTGTTAATATTGCCGTGCTTTGAGAAATTTTCGAGTTTATGTTGGTCATTTTGGTGTTAATCTCATCGAGAACTGCATTAGTGATTGTTTCTGTGATTGATTTAGTTAAACTCACTTTCATTGCTTCGAATTCAGTTTTTATCAATTGACTAAATCTATCAAACGTGATTGTATCAGTCTGTGTATTGGTCACAACGATCTCAGACTCTCGTTGCCGTTGTTGAAAATTTGGCGGCGTCGTTACTTCTATCGTATTTCCTCCTGATAGGAATGTTAAATCTGATTCATTTACTATTGACATATCCGTGACATACGTACTCTGCATTTCTGTTACGCGCGCTTGCAAGTGTGCCGGGGATGCAGGATTATCGTCGTCATTTCGGCGTCGCCGTGTAATATTTTTGCAACGGTGGCATTTCCAGTGAATTCGCAAATTTGATTGATGCTCTCTGAAGTGTGCTGTCGTAATATTTAAACAAAGAAAGTGATATGGGTCCTTACACTCCTTGCAAGCAAGTAACTCTCCTTTATCAATCTCCTTAAGACATCCCAAACAGTTCATTGTTTTAATTTGGAATGCACCCTGGGGTGATATCTGAACGCAACTTTTTTTGCAATTTCTAAACGCAAACGGTACGTCAGTGTCACAATGTCAAATCGGTGTATAATTATTAACAGCTGATGTTGCGGTAGATTGTAAATATTTTGAAAATAAAGGAACCGTTTATTCTGTTTGCGTATGTGTGTGTTGATTTGTCTCAGTGATGTGCAAAAACAGTTTTGGTTTTAAATCATATAACTCACGGTTTTCGGCTGTAAAAATACTGGTGCGTGGAAGTGAGGTTATGTTCTTCACAAACTTGCTTCACTCGATTGTAAACAATGAGATCTATGTAAGTTTATTATTAAAATTTACGCGGCGATTTTTTATACAAGTTAACAGCTTGACAGCTGTCAGTGATTTTTTTAGAGCATTACCATTCTGAAAATATACTGTGGGATGCAAAACATTTGAACCATAAGGACAAAAAGAAGCATCATGATGCCTGGACGCGGATTAGCAATAGAGATGGGTAAATCCGGACTTGAAGATTTAAATGATTCGAATCCGCAAGCGGTACCGATCCCTTATCGACTCCTTTCAAATCTTATCGAATCCGAGGATTTATTAACTCCGACTCGGCAGTTCGGCACCAGAGCCGAATGCCGCGTAAACGAACGCGGAACGGAGCGAGGAGCGAGCGAGCGAGACCGAGCCGGAGCCGATCGCGGCGGCTATGACCTTGGTCAAGTGGCACGCCGTTCGGCTTCGGCTTGATTCGGCTCAAATCGGAGAACTTCGTGAGCTATCGCATCTCCCGGCGATTACATTAGGCATGATGCTAATGTCGTAAATTTTAGCACTTTTTGTATTCAATGCAGGTAAAAATGGGTCTTAAGTCAGACGAATTAGTGTGTTATTACATTCTCTCGTACATTTATTAGACCGTGAGTTTTATGGATTTAACGTTTGTTTTGTTTGTTATTTACATTCACATTTGCCGCTTTTTCCAAGATCGCTTGCAATGATGAACATTATTTAAAAAATTGTGTTCGACGTGTAATTCTGGGATTTGTTAAGTATTAAAGGAGGATGTGATTGAGACTTCTGCATATAATAGACTAATAGTGATTAAGTGACGAGTGGACTGGATAGTATCATTAAACTTCTTTGTGAATAATTCGTTTTCCTCGCAAGCATTTTTATTTCATAATTGGGTGATTTAGGTTAATAGGTATGTGTAAATATTGTAAATGAACTTATTTAGTTACTTTTAAAGACCTTTGTGATTTTCGTGCAAGGTTTATAGTGAATTGAGGGACTATGAAGTCGATGCGTAAGAAGCGGAGTCCTATTTGGGATCATTTTGACTCAATTGACAATAAAAAAGCTAAATGTCACTATTGCTCTTCGATATTAAATATTCAGGTGGGATCGTCAAGCAATTTGAACCGACACATGACCCGAAAGCATCCCACAATACCTATTGTAGAAGAAAGATATGATTCCACGACAAGCACTGCGCCTACATCCGAGTTGGCGAGACTGGCGAGAGTATCTGTACCGACGGTCTGTGTCTCTACTGCAAATAGTACAAATAATGAAAGTAGTGAAATTGAAACCCCAGTATGCCTTCCATCAGCACCGCCACGTCAGCCGCCACCGTCGCTCCACCCGAGACCAATCAAAGACTATTTGGTCTCTACAAGACCTTTGCCTAAAAGTAAATCAAATGATTTAGATCGACAGTTAGTCAAAATGCTTGCAAAAGGTTATTTACCATTTAGACTAGTTGAAGACCCAGAATTTCAGAAATTTGTAGGAATGCTTAACCCGTCATATAAATTACCTACCAGAAAAACGGTCTCAAACAGCCTGCTACCTAAATTTTATGAGGAAGTGCGGACCGAAGTGCAGAAAGATGTGGAAGAGGCAGATGCTGTCTGCGTGACGACCGACAGTTGGACATCGACTAATTCTGACTCATTTGTCGCCGTCACTGCGCACTTCGTGGATCACAATTCCATACTAAAGAGTTATTTATTGGATTGCGTGGAATTTAATGAAAGCCATAGTGCTATTAATGTAGCTGATTTATTAAAAAACATTTTTGTAAAATGGAGAATCGACGAAAAGATTACAGCAGTCGTGTCGGATAATGCTGCCAATATTTTAGCAGCAGTTAAAGCCGGCAATTGGCGGTCGATTGGGTGTTTCGCGCATAAGATTAATCTTATTCTTCAAGATTCGATAGGCAAGGCGAATGAGCCCATCATGCCAAACACGATCGCGGAAGTCATAGCTAAAGTCAAAAACATTGTTACGTATTTTAAAAAAAGCTCGCAAGCTAAATCGAAATTGGCAGAAATGCAAAAAAATATGGGTACCGCTGAACTCAAGTTAAAACAAGACTGTCCCACACGCTGGAACAGTACGTATGATATGTTACGTCGCGTCCTGGATACAAAATACAGTTTAAACGCCACTCTGTCACTCTCGCGAATTGATTTATTATTAACGTCTCATGATTGGGACGTAATAGAAATGGCTGTGTGTAAATTCTCAAAGTATTTTACGACGTTACGGCAGAAGTTTGCGGCGAAAAATATATGACACTCTCCAAAGTTGCACTTTATCATCGCATCATGATGGACCACGTGACGGCGCAAGGAAACAGATTTGTCGATAGCTGCCCGTTAGAAATATACATGTTGGTGGAAAATTTAAAGACTGGACTAGATAAGAGGTTTGGAGGGATCGAGTCAGAGGTTTTGGTCTCGGAGGCAACAATCCTCGATCCCAGATTTAAAAAGAAGGGATTTAAATTCACCCACAATTATGAAAGAGCACTGGACCGAGTGAAAAAAAGACTCGCCGGAATGAGGAGCACACAAAATCCTGGTGGTGCACAGGATCGTCAGCGATCGCAACCATCCACCTCTCACTCCTCTGAGTCGCAGGCTAATAACTCTATATGGGACGAATTCGACGCCGAGATCGCAAATCTCGTTCCTGAGAACACCACCGCAGCTGGACTTCGAGAACTAGACAGGTACCTGCAAGAGGATTACCTTCCCAGAACAGAAGATCCATTGCAGTGGTGGGAAGAGCGCAAGGCCATGTACCCAATACTGTACGGGTATATGAAAAAACGGCTGTGCCTGGCAGCAACATCAGTTCCCTGCGAAATAATATTTTCCAAAGCTGGCCAGATCCTAGTCGACAGGAGATCGAGGCTATCATCTTCTAGGGTTAGCCAATTGTTATTTTTGAACCATAACACGTAAGAGATGTACATGTTACTGTTTAAAAATATCAATTGAATAGATAAGTTGTACAATATGTAAATAAACGCTTGTAAGCCTTGTAAATATAATATACCTAGGGAATGTACAGTTGTAAATATAAAAATCATTGAAAAAAAATAGCAAGAAGCAAAAAAAAATATATAATGCAAAAAAAAAACGAAAACACAAAAAAAATGTAAATAAAAGCGAAATCAACTCAGTAATTGTAAATAAAATCGATTTTTAAGTACGCCAATCTATGAATGGAACTGAAGCCCTAGCACTAGCACGTACCGAAACAGGCATCCGTTACGTGATGTACCCACGCGAAAAATATTTAAAAAGCTTATTTACAATTTGAGGACATGCGGTAGTTTCAGAAGGAAAAAGCAGAAGAAACCACGAAAATGTGATATTAATGTTGATATCACTATTTTGACTTACTTCGAGGGAACTCCTGATGCTTCTATTCGTGACGCTGTACGCGATATCCCAGACGTTTCTCACGGTACAATCCAAAACGTTTTGAAAAAATACAAGTACAAGTGTTACCGTAATGCACATTTGGCTCAGGCCTTGCATCAAGGTGATAATATCAGACGGCTCGAATTTTGTAACTGGTTAAAGGAGAAAATAAATTCAGATCGACACTTTTCAGAGTTAATATTTTTTTCGCACGAAACTCAGTTTTCAAATAATGGTATGTACAATCGCAAAAATCATCATTTTTGGTCACGACAAAACCCCTTGCGGATCCACGAAGGGCGACGCCAAATAAGATTTTCATTTAACTGTTGGGTTGGGCTTGTACATAACAGAGTATTGATGTTTAAAATTTATGACGGGCGATTAGATAGATTTAAATACATGTATGTGGACATTTGGAATGGCCACCCGGTATGGTATGAATTTATCATCTGCAACTAAATTGTTTGTTTCAGACTGTTGGTGGTCTTTAAGCCTATGAAGGCATACCAAATCAAAACAAATCAAAACATTTATTCGTGACAAACACAACACAGATAATAATAGAAATAAAACCGGATTTGACCGGACGGGATTTGACTCCGCTTTAATTAATCGCCCGAAAGGTATGTTGTGCATAGAATCCATTGTGGGAAAGGCACGTGAGATCGTGGTTTAGCTGTGTATCATTATTACAACTGGTGTATTTCGAATTCCAGGGCTCCTTCGAGGAGGCACCTTTGCAGGAGACGAAGTTTGGGGATCACGTGTCGATGGACTAGTAACGGCCGGCTGGTTTGTTTGCACGAAGTCCCAGAGCAGCCGTTGGTGTCTGATTCAGGTTTAGAAGTAGACTAACTTAGTTATGCTAAGGTAAGCGTGCATATAGTTATATCATGGACTACACACACACACAAATATCAGAGTGGTATTTTTATCTTAACTGCAGGTCCAAGTTTACCCGTAGGAGATTTATAAATGGTAGCATATCACATAATAAGAATTTAGGTTACCGGGGACGCCTGGAGTTTAATGTCCTACTCGTATAAGCTTAGCTATCCATATATGCAATAAATGTTATATCAGAACTTCATGTATGGTTTCATTGCTAAACATTAAATGTCTCTGATTGAGACTCAATTTGTCTAAGGGCGCCCTTTATAAATTTTGAAGACAAATTCATGTCCTCGCGCTGAGGGCGCTGAATTTGGATACTCGACCCTGATTTACTACTCGCTGGCTGAGGCTAGGTGTTACAGTGGCGTCCCCAATGTTGAGCATGAGGAGACATTTAATGTCAGTTCAGTACATGTTAACTGGGAAACAATTAATGTTTATTTACTTAGAGAAAAGAGTAAGTGTGTGTGTGTGTGTAAATTAAAGCCATACTTTTACTTCGTCACTGTCGACAATAACCCAAGTCTAGCTTTTCGTAATGTTAAATACCTACTTGTAATTTTAGCATTCTAGACTTGCTAGGCGTGTCCTAGACAGTAGGAATTGAACTTAAATGTTTTGAATGACTTCTTTAAGTTTTTTTTCTGCAATATAATTCGCATTGTAAGTCGACTTACAAACATTTGTGTGCAGAACTACTATATATAACAACTTTGTTACATAGTACTTAATTGTAGGCCTGGACACTGGGTTAAATTAATTTATTTGATAAGAAATTTTGAGTGACGATAGACCTTTCTATAAAAATTGAATACCTCTTAAAAGAGGAGATCCATTTTGAGTTGGACTACACACTGGACACTACACATCACATACAACCCTAGTGACTCATGTGACGCGCTTAGGAAATTGTTACGGCAGACTCGTTCTTTGGTCCGGCGGGGTAGTCTGAAGCCCACATCGCGATTTCCAGTGGTGGACAGTGTACTAAACCTCTTCGGAATCTGAGAATGAGGTCTTTGCAGAACCGGTGAACTCGGATCTAGCTCCAGTGTGTCGTTCAGAGCCAAGATATAATTTGAACAGTTTGAACTTGCGTTTTAAGGGGGATACGTGTGTGCGAGCCTTTATCACTCGGTTAGAGGAGCTACGGGTAGCGCGAGAAAGACCGGAAAAAGTTATTGTTAACGGGGTTTCCTGAAATTCTGGCCGGACCTGCGTTGCATTGGTTCTGTGCAAATAAAGATGCTGTTCGTGGCTGTAAAGATCTTTTGAACGCCCTTAAGGCAGATTTTGATATTCCGGACTTTGATTTTAAACTGATGAGGGAGATGAGGGCCCGCACGCAAGCTTGGTATGAGTCTATTGTCGTGTTACTATCTTATATGGGCGGTTTATTTTCGCGTCTTACTAGACCTCTGTCCGAGGCGGATCGCCTTGATATTTTATTGCGCAATATCCGGCCGGAATATAGTCGCGGAATATAGTGGTACTTTTCAGCAAGGGAGTTATATGATACACCAGAAATGGCAGGACAGATCAAAATAGCCTGCAGCGTGCTTCATAACATGTGCGTGGAGGCGCGCCTAGAAACAATTGAACTCAATACGACAGACATCGAACTTTTCAGCACGGGAGCTGTATTATACACCAGAGATGGCAGGAAAGATCAAAATAGCCTGCAGTGCAGCGTGCTTCACAACATGTGCGTGGATGCGCGCATAAACCAATTGAACTCGATACGACAAAAATTGAACTGGGAAATGAACTGCAGCAGGCGAACGCCACCGCACCATCCAGTACTGCGCCTTTGCATCGTGGTAGAGAAGACAATAAGACATTTATTTTAGCTGACTGACTCTGACCTTTCCTTTCCTTTTAATATTAATAGAGATCCCCAATCACAGGTGAGTTATTAATGTTATTTTCAGAGACGTCTTTTCGCCAACAAGCGACGAGCGAGCAGATAACCCAGCTTTTAGATTTTCTACAGCACCGGTCAAAAGTTTAAGTTCACTCTGCGTTTGGTCTACTAATATAAAATTATAGCCAATATTAGTATTTGTAACCAAATTATATTTTTGTTTTCAATATTTCATTGAGACAACTGAGCATAGACCATAGGTACTAGAAATAATAAAAAAACATAGAGAAAAAACAGGTTATATATACACAGTCGTGCACATCCTCCCCCTTTTTACAAAGGGACAACTTTTCTTAAGGGGCGACGTAACGTCCCTGCGGCAGTCCTTATGTCAACCACTCTTAGCACTCCATCTCGGCCTGGGAATGTACGTGAAACTATGCCTCGTGGCCACGTGCCCCTTGGTAGGTTTCCATCAGCAATGAGGACAGGGTCTCCGATCGAAATGGTTGGAGTCGGGAGACCTCTGACACGGCGCGGGGCAAGGGTTGGCAAGTATTCAATTATCCAGCGTCGCCAGAAATGATCTGCAAGCCTAAGAGCTCTGCGCCACCCGCTCCTGCTGCAGAGGTCTGAATCCGTGAGCTGGGCTGGTATTGGGCGTCCAGAGGAGGATCCCAGTAGTAGGTGACTTGATGTTAGGGCCTCAGGGTCAGAAGAATCGGGCGAGACATGTGTAAGCGGACGCGCGTTTACGAGTGCTTCTGCTTCGGCCAAGACTGTGGCAAGCACTTCGTCGGTCGGAGCTCTTTCTCGGAGGGTGACCTTTAATGCTGATTTGACACTTTTTACTAAGCGCTCCCAGGCTCCTCCCATAAACGGTGCGGAGGGGGGAACGAACACCCATTCAATTTTCTCATTAGCGGCATAGTCGGTGACAGCTTCATTATAAAGCGCACGCAACTGTCGGTTGGCGCCGATGAAAGCAGTTCCATTATCGGAGTATATCTGACTCGGTGTCCCTCTTTTGGCGATAAATCGGCGAAGGCACATAATAGCAGCATCGGCAGACAGGCTGTGAACCACTTCAAGGTGTAATGCCCGTAAGGTCAGGCAAGTGAATAATGCGACCCACCTCTTCTCTCGTCTACGGCCAATTTTGACTTGAAGGGGGCTAAAGTAATCGACGCCAGTGAATGTGAAGGCGCGATGATGGTGTGCGAGTCGGGCTCTTGGTAAATCTCCCATAGGCGGTTGCAGTGGTCTTCCACGCAATAACTTGCAAAGCTGACATTTATGTACAAGTGATCTTACACTATTTCTTATACCCAGTACCCAATATTGCTGGCGAAGCTCATTTATACCTATAACGGTTTCTGAGTAAGCATGGGCGAACTTCTTATGATAGTGTGTGATCAGCAGGCGTACGGCAGGGTCCTTACCGTCGAGCAGAATAGGGCAGATGGTTTGACTAGGAACGCCTTCAACAGCAGATGTGCGCCCCTTTAGATACAGCAAACCATCTTGGTTTATAGCCGGTGACAGTTTTGCCAGACGACTTTTCGGTGATATGGTTCGGCCACGTAGTAGGCATTGCAATTCGTCGTTGAACGTGTTCTATTGACTATGACGAAGTACATGGGTTTCTGCCAATTCCAATGCTTGAACATTAAGTGGCCGCAGGGTAGTCTGAGATGTGACCGCCGAAGGGTTATATTGGGGGAGGATAAAATTCCCAGAATTTCCCCGGACCCTCGTGATACATGCGGCAATGAACTGATGAGCTCTAGCAGTTGCCCTTACTAATTTTGACCAGGAACTACAATGTGTTGGGTTTGCAACTACAGCTACGGGCAACTCGTTTACTTCATTGTAGTGGCAGGCAACATTAATAAGTGGTGGCGATGAAGTCGAAGATGGTTTTAAGCGTGTAGGCGATGACTTGATGATGCGTGCTGATGGTTTTAACTCTATTTGTTCAAGTGGTCCAACGGTGCCGCTATTTGCTGGATTAGACGGCCAATCACTTGGGTCAGTGAGCAAAAAATCTGGGCCGGATATCCAGCGTGACTACACTAAATGTGCTAGGTTTAATACGCGTAGCATCGTCAGCAACGTTGAGATCCGTGGGAACCCAGCGCCATTCGGCCACAGCGCTGTTTTCCAAGATTTCGCCTACTCGATTTGCCACAAAAGGCTTATATCTGCGAGCGTCACTTCGCAACCAACCCAGTATTGACATCGAATCAGTCCAAAAGTATCGTCGGCTGGGTTTAGCGCGGTGAGTCTCGCAAATAAATGTGGCAAGGCGAGTACCTATCAAACAGCCTTGAAGTTCTAACCTTGGAATAGACGCCGGTTTTAACGGTGCCACGCGTATTTTGCTGGCAATAAGTGCTAGCCTAACTTGGCCAGACACATGAACATATCGCCAGTATGCGACAGCGGTATACGCCAACTCGCTTGCATCGCAGAATACGTGCAGTTCCCGTTCTACCACTTCCTCGGTACTCATATTATACCCGCGAGGTATCCGTATGTCTGAAATGGACTTTAGGGTTTCGAACCATTCGCGCCACGCCTTGCGATCATCCTCACAAAGCTGTTCATCCCATTCTAACCCCTTTCGCCACCAAATTTGAAAGAGTATCCGACCTTTTACTACAATCGGTGATAATATCCCTAAAGGATCATAGATGCGCATGACTTGTGTAAGGGCTTGGCGCTTGGTTAAAGGAGCACATGAGTCTTTCGAAAGGCCAGAGTTAAATGTCAACTCGTCACGAAAAGGTTGCCAAATGAGACCCAAAGTGCGAGAAACGGCATCCTTACACAAATCCACGTCCTGTGTTTTATTGATGACAGCGTCTGATAGCAAATCGTCGTCTGATAGCAAAACGAGGCTACAGCTTTTGGCTCGTTTGTAGTCCAGTCGCGCATTTCAAACCCGCCACGCTTATAAATGGTCACCACTTCAGTGGCTAGACGATTTGCTTTCTCCATGTTGTCGACACTGCTGATAAAATCGTCCATGTATGTATCGCTTTTAATAACCGCCACGGTCTCGGGAAACTCTTCTCGAAACTGAGGCGTTTAGGTTGGTGATATAAATTGCAGTCGAGGGACTTGAGCAGGCACCAAAGATCATTGAGCTCATGCGAAAGGTCCTAATAGGGCCGGACGGATCGTCGCGCCACAAGAATCGTTGGGCGTCCCTGTCCTGATGTATTATTTTTATTTGTGGGAACGTTTGCTTAATGTCAGCTGATAGGGCGATCCGTCCTTCCCTAAAACGCATCAAAATACTGAGCTGGTTTTGTAAAAGATCAGGCCCTGGAAGTAACATTGAATTCAGAGACACTCCCCGGGACCGAGCAGCTGCGTCATGAACTACGCGAAGTTTTGCGGGTTTATTAGGATTTATCACCCCAAAATGTGGTAAATACCAACATATACCTATAGGTTCCACCCCTGTACATTCTTCAGCGTAACCTTTATCCAATGTGTCCTGAATATTTTTTCGGTACCGCTCAGCATAGTCGGGTTCCTTTGACATCTTGTTTTCCAAACTTTTGAACCTCGACAATGCTAAAGGGTAACTTTCAGGCGCGGTTAGTTGGTCTGCTTTCCAAAGTAACCCTACTTCAAAACGGCCGGAAGGAAGTCGACGAGCGGTGCGATCTAAAATATCTTGCGCACGTTGATCATCGGTACTACGTCCCTCATGCTTGGTGATACCGATCGCATCTAATTTGTATTGAGCTTTTATAAGCTCTTCGAGCTCAGACCTCGGATTTTCAGTCTCGATCGAAAAGGCGTGATACAATGAGTCAATTGGCTTAGTTCTACAACCTATGTGCCGGCTCGGGGACAGGTGACTTAAATACAACCCAAGTAGCACATAAGAGTTAGTATAAGAGGTAGTAGACCTGTATTACGGTTCTGCTTAGATGTGAAAGAATTAGCGTTACTCTTATAACGGTGTTAAAGAACACTATAACACATTTATAACCACGATTTTGGCACATTTTTTTACAGGTTAAGCCTCTATAAGCCTCTTATAGTGGTTTCATCTAAGAATTTAAGCCTCTATAAACCCGTATAGTGGTTCTAAGTGAGAGTACACGAGGTGGTATAAGACCTTTATAATTGAGTTTATGGACACCTCCAGTTATACAAAATATCTATAATGGTGTTAGATAGCGCTAATACCGTCCATTGGATACCCTTATAACGCATTTGTAGCATTTTGGGTGGCAAAACATGTAGACAACTCTCAAAAGTCACCAAATTTTATTATTGTTTAGTAGAAAAGTGTTTCATCAAGTAAACGAGTGCTTCAGTTCACCACGACGTCTCCATCTTTAATATTGTTGTTTGTGATAATATGTGATTAAAAGTAAGTATTTCTGATTCGATTATTTCGTAGTATAATAGGAGTGTAATATTAATGCGCTTGCAAGTTTACTGTGATTGTGTATTATGGTTTTCATCTCATTTTTAACGGGCCCTCATAATATTATGATTTGAAAGAAAAATAAGGAAAAATAATTAGAGTGATTATAACCTAAAATAATTACAAACGCTTAAGTATGCATACATTTTGATGGGGTTTGGTGATTGCATATAAAAATTAGGGAAATAAACACGGCAAATAACGATACTTTGTTTTTTAAAACTGATATTGTACTAATATATTTTTTAGGTTATGTCCAAAACTGTTTAATAAAATGGCGATTTTATTATTAAAGTTTCTAACTGCTCTGAAAGCTGTATTTACACTCTAAGAGCTCGTTCCCACTATGTCGTCTGTCGGGCCGATTTTTTATCGGCTGTCGTGGTGGCAGAACATTTTATATGGAGCTGTTCACACACAAACGACAACGATTTTCTGTCGGATCCGACATAAACTGTCGGCCGTTTTGTCAGCCGACAGTCCGTAAAAAAATCGTGTCGGCCGCGCTGTTCACATTAGTGTCGGATGTCGGGCCGACCCCGCCCGCGTCGCACCTCCTGTATCGCCCACGCGACGCGCTGCCCTCGCGCATTTATTTACGTTGTGCGCGCAAACAGAGACGTACTTTTCTCCATAATGGCTGTATTAGATATAAACTCTGAACTTTTAATCTCGCTAGTTGAGGAAAGAAGTGTTCTTTGGGATAAGACTACAGATGAGTTTAAAGATAGGACTTTGAAGCTTGCTGCTTGGCGAGAAATTTGTTGCCAGCTCGTACCAGATTTCGACAAAAAAAATGAAAATGAAAGAAAGAAGTACGGTAAGTATTTTATTTCAGATTAGTACAACACACAAATGTTAAATACAATTAAAAATTCATTAGGCAGTATGTTAAAATATGCGGTAGGTATGTATTCAATTTTGCCAAGGCACCATGCCTACTGGCGAAACGAAGTAGTTCGCAAATTCAGATCGTATATCATTTGCAACAGGTCCACCTCGTGGATTACCGATTTGCAGTCCTTGTTGCATCGGATTATCTATAGCATACTGTATTTCTTCGAAGTTAAGTCCATCCTTTTCTCTTACAAAGTTATGTAATACTGTACACGCTTTTACGATTTCGATGGCCGTGTCTGGGTGGACATCCAATGGACGATGAAATACTCTCCATTTATTGGCTAAAATGCCGAAGGCACACTCAACAAATCGTCTGGCCCGACTCAAACGGTAGTTAAATATTCTTTTCGCGTTATCCAAATGACTGCCTCCATAAGGTCTCAACAGATTTGTTTACAAAGGAAAAGCCTCATCGCCAACGAAAACATACGGCATTTCTTTGTGTAATGTTTCATGCAGAGGCCTTGCTTTTGGTATATGTAAACTACCCTCGTTCATTTTTTTCCATAAAGTCGACTGTTTGAATATCGATGAATCGCATTCTTTGCCATATGAGCCAACACTGATAAAAATAAAACGATATTCTGCATCAACAACGGCGAACAAAACAAATGAGAAATAATGTTTGTAATTAAAATACATTGAGCCACTATTACTTGGTTTTACTATTCTCATATGTTTACCATCAGCGGCTCCAAGGCAGTGTGGAAAATTGGCTTTAATTTCAAAAGTCTTTGCAATTTCCAACCATTCATGTTCAGTATCAGGAAATTTCATAAATTCGTTTCTTAATGTGTCCCAGATAATACAACTTATTTCTTTGCAGATTTTACTAATAGTCGACACACCTACTCTGTAACTGTAGTGTAATTCTTTGAAGGAACAACCCGATGCACAATATCTGAAAAAAATAACTAGTAAAAATATTGACGTCAGATTATTAAATACTTTTATTAGTACATTGTGTTAGAGCTTCATTTAACCGAAATTACAGTGAATTTAAACTTTTGACCGGTACTGTAAATGAGCACAAAGATTTGGCCAGGGGCTCACTCAGAGGACCCGACGCCCGTATTAGGGCTTAGAGCTTGTGGGAGGAGATTTCCTCCACACTTATCCTCGGAGGGGACACGGGAGCGCACGGGGCAAAGGCGCCAAACTCGAGAGGCCTCCCTGTACAAACACATTCCAGATAAGGAGTTCATAGATTGTTTTTACGTGACTCCTGAATTATAGGTGCAAAGATCAAATTTCGGTGGTAGTCCCAATTCTCCCTCCAAAGCAGAACAGTCGAGGAATCGTCCCTACCGGAAACGTAATTAGATTATTCATCTATGATAATGGATCCTAATATTCAGGACTGAATTGAAAGACGTGTTCAATGCCATATCAGACGACGAAACAATTATATATTAATGTTAATAACTAAAGGTATTCACTTGGGTCACAAGAACATACTAATAATATTAAATCTGACTAAATTCCGCTTCGTCCCTAACTGAACGCTTTGGCTACAGCAGGGCGCATGGCGAACGGGAGCGAGTAGTTTCGTGTGGTAGTATTTCCGGAAATATAACGACGTAAACTGTGAAGACTAGTCTCAAACCCACTGCTAGATCAGCATCGTATAACTAAACTTAACTATAATGCATACGACGGACGACGAAAAGGCCACGAAGGCATCGTATTTAGTTAGCTATCGCATTAAACAAACAGGTGAAGCGCACACTATCTCTGAGAATTTGATAGAACCATGCGTGTCAAACATAAAAAAATGTGTGCTCGACGATAAATCTGCAAAGCATCTTTCTACTGTGCCGCTATTAAACAATTCTGTTTCGCGCCGAACTCGTGATCTCTGGAGGAAATATTTAAAAGCAGGATCGGAATTCAACAACATCAACTAACAACTTACAAGATCAACTTACAGAATAGTTGCAAGGGACTTATGTGATAAATTTCCACAACTTTATGATTGAGATGCGGATAGTAAAGAGTAAATTGGAACAAGCTACAACACAATTTAAAAAAAAAATTGAGAAATAGATTATTATCTCCAAAGACCAAACAAAATATTGAAGAAAGATATATGAGAAAGCGGAATCACAAGTTGAATTGCACATGCAAGAAACCTATGCACTGCAGAGAACATTTCTGAACTCGACACCTGCCGTGACAAGTATTTTGGATGAGTGGCCAATATTATTGGAAGAGAAATATATGATTTTGCATTTTGATCGGGTTTGTGACTTAAATACCGGCCAGTGTATGGAAGCTATTACGAACTCTTTGCCAACTTTGTATAGTAAAATATTATGTCAAATTTAAATCCTGTTTTTCTATTTTTTTTCGGATTCGGTGTCATTCTTGATTTATAGTCTATCGCTGTAATACATACTGAATTATAATGTGAATGTGTCCGTTTTATATTAAAACTATACTGAGGAAAATACACGGCTTTTGAACATGGCTATTACGTTTTGCGTAGCCGTGTAAACGGCTCTGACAACCGAGTTTGGGCCCGGCCACATGACCACGGTGCGGCGTCGTAAACGTGAAACGTCGCGGCGTCAGAGCATTCCAAGTTATCGCACCGTGCGAAAATACGTTGCCGCGTCGTGCAGATACACGTTCCCGCGTCGTGCAAACACATGTAGGGACGCAGATTCCTTAGTAGGCATTTCGCGCTACTAAGCAATACGCCCGTCCCACAGTCAGTCCTTACCCGTCGCGCGCACCGATCACTACTCGATAGTAAAATAAATCATTATAACTACTCCCGTCGTTTCGCTGTATCACATTCCACCAAGGGCACGTCCTTCGCCACACACACGTTGACGGTGCGACGCGCACGGCGAGACAACGTTGCAAACGGCACCGTGTTCGATGTTTCATTATCAGTTAGTAATTAGCCTTTGTTCAAGATGGTTGAGGATATAGATGCTGATTTGTTGATTTCTTTGGTGGAAGAACGTCCAGTCCTCTGGGACAAAACAATTGACGATTTCAAAGTTTTTTTTTTTTTAACTAGTGCGTGTTCCGAGTAAGACAGAAGTTATAGCAGTCTCCCTCTCTCTCCTTATGGCGCTAGAGCCATGCACATCGCTCCTGCTTGTAAATTAGTTTAAAATTATAAAGTGCAAATAAATTCCGTGTATAATTTGGAATCAGCCCTACATAGAAACACGAACAGTGCGTGGAAGGAGATCTGCCAAATCATTTTTCCAGTTTGACAACAACACAAGCAAAGAAAAGACAAAACTAGGTAAGCATATATTTATTTATTTCTTGAAACTAAACTAACATTAAAAACTTATCAAAAGTAACTCCGGGATTTTCTTTTTGACACTTAAGTATTCATATGAATAATTGTTAAGATTTATTTTATCTAGTTACATGGAATAATTATTATGTATTATAAAATATACATATAACTAAGGAAAAATCACCATCATGAGTTACCAGAGGGAACGACCGCAGGAATGACCGCCGTCCGCCCCCACACCAACCACCTTTCAACGCATGTAATTGGCGTGAGCCGCCGCATGAAGCGGATTCGGCACCCCAGCTTAAACCTCGAATCCTCTAAAGGAACCTCGATCACGTCCGCCTAGTCAGCGGAAGCGCGACGAGAAACGACAAGATCAATCATCAATCAATTGCCGGCTGAGTGCTCCAACATCAGTAGAGAAATATTTACAGAATTCATTTCTTATATTGACAGGGGTAACGGAAGCATTATTTGTTAAATGTTGTAACTCTACAAAATCATCGTTAATAAAAAGTTTTTCAGATGCTTTTAGTCCATCTCGATTTACAACAAAATTTTGCAATACACAACAAGCCTCAATAATGTCGGTCGCAAAATTATGGGATGAATTGGACAGGAGTGTGAGAAAAATGCGGCCAACTAATAAAGAACAGCTTTGGGAATACCTACACATTTGTTGGAATAAAATTTCGAATCAACACTGCAAAAACTAATTACGCGAACGCCGAAAGTGTGTACGGCAGCATTGAAAGTAAAAGGCGGATATTTTGAAGTCAAAAACTTGTTGGCAAAAACTGATATTTTTTATTTAATTGTGGTTTTAAATTAGAGAATTACCTTTCTTTTTGTATGTAATAGAAGATTATATATATATATATAATATATATATATATATATATATATATATATATATATATATATATATACATATATATATAAATATATATATATATATATATATATTAGGGGACAATCTTACACAAATCGACCTAGTCCCAAACTAAGCAAAGCTTGTACTATGGGTACTAGACGACGATAAACATACTTATATAGATAAATAAATACTTAAATACATAGAAAACATCCATGACTCAGGAACAAATATTCGTGCTCATCACACAAATAAATGCCCTTACCAGGATTCGACCCCGGGACCTCTTGCTTCGTAGGCAGGGTCACTACCAACTAGGCTAAAGCGGTCGTCAGACGTCAGATTATTAAATACTTTTATTAGTACATTGTGTTAGAGCTTCATTTAACCGAAATTACAGTGAATTTAAACTTTTGACCGGTACTGTAAATGAGCACAAAGATTTGGCCAGGGGCTCACTCAGAGGACCTGACGCCCGTATTAGGGCTTAGAGCTTGTGGGAGGAGATTTCCTCCACACTTATCCTCGGAGGGGACACGGGAGCGCACGGGGCAAAGGCGCCAAACTCGAGAGGCCTCCCTGTACAAACACATTCCAGATAAGGAGTTCATAGATTGTTTTTACGTGACTCCTGAATTATAGGTGCAAAGATCAAATTTCGGTGGTAGTCCCAATTCTCCCTCCAAAGCAGAACAGTCGAGGAATCGTCCCTACCGGAAACGTAATTAGATTATTCATCTATGATAATGGATCCTAATATTCAGGACTGAATTGAAAGACGTGTTCAATGCCATATCAGACGACGAAACAATTATATATTAATGTTAATAACTAAAGGTATTCACTTGGGTCACAAGAACATACTAATAATATTAAATCTGACTAAATTCCGCTTCGTCCCTAACTGAACGCTTTGGCTACAGCAGGGCGCATGGCGAACGGGAGCGAGTAGTTTCGTGTGGTAGTATTTCCGGAAATATAACGACGTAAACTGTGAAGACTAGTCTCAAACCCACTGCTAGATCAGCATCGTATAACTAAACTTAACTATTATGCATACGACGGACGACGAAAAGGCCACGAAGGCATCGTATTTAGTTAGCTATCGCATTAAACAAACAGGTGAAGCGCACACTATCTCTGAGAATTTGATAGAACCATGCGTGTCAAACATAAAAAAATGTGTGCTCGACGATAAATCTGCAAAGCATCTTTCTACTGTGCCGCTATTAAACAATTCTGTTTCGCGCCGAACTCGTGATCTCTGGAGGAAATATTTAAAAGCAGGATCGGAATTCAACATCAACTAACAACTTACAAGATCAACTTACAGAATAGTTGCAAGGGACTTATGTGATAAATTTCCACAACTTTATGATTGAGATGCGGATAGTAAAGAGTAAATTGGAACAAGCTACAACACAATTTAAAAAAAAAATTGAGAAATAGATTATTATCTCCAAAGACCAAACAAAATATTGAAGAAAGATATATGAGAAAGCGGAATCACAAGTTGAATTGCACATGCAAGAAACCTATGCACTGCAGAGAACATTTCTGAACTCGACACCTGCCGTGACAAGTATTTTGGATGAGTGGCCAATATTATTGGAAGAGAAATATATGATTTTGCATTTTGATCGGGTTTGTGACTTAAATACCGGCCAGTGTATGGAAGCTATTACGAACTCTTTGCCAACTTTGTATAGTAAAATATTATGTCAAATTTAAATCCTGTTTTTCTATTTTTTTTCGGATTCGGTGTCATTCTTGATTTATAGTCTATCGCTGTAATACATACTGAATTATAATGTGAATGTGTCCGTTTTATATTAAAACTATACTGAGGAAAATACACGGCTTTTGAACATGGCTATTACGTTTTGCGTAGCCGTGTAAACGGCTCTGACAACCGAGTTTGGGCCCGGCCACATGACCACGGTGCGGCGTCGTAAACGTGAAACGTCGCGGCGTCAGAGCATTCCAAGTTATCGCACCGTGCGAAAATACGTTGCCGCGTCGTGCAGATACACGTTCCCGCGTCGTGCAAACACATGTAGGGACGCAGATTCCTTAGTAGGCATTTCGCGCTACTAAGCAATACGCCCGTCCCACAGTCAGTCCTTACCCGTCGCGCGCACCGATCACTACTCGATAGTAAAATAAATCATTATAACTACTCCCGTCGTTTCGCTGTATCACATTCCACCAAGGGCACGTCCTTCGCCACACACACGTTGACGGTGCGACGCGCACGGCGAGACAACGTTGCAAACGGCACCGTGTTCGATGTTTCATTATCAGTTAGTAATTAGCCTTTGTTCAAGATGGTTGAGGATATAGATGCTGATTTGTTGATTTCTTTGGTGGAAGAACGTCCAGTCCTCTGGGACAAAACAATTGACGATTTCAAAGTTTTTTTTTTTTTAACTAGTGCGTGTTCCGAGTAAGACAGAAGTTATAGCAGTCTCCCTCTCTCTCCTTATGGCGCTAGAGCCATGCACATCGCTCCTGCTTGTAAATTAGTTTAAAATTATAAAGTGCAAATAAATTCCGTGTATAATTTGGAATCAGCCCTACATAGAAACACGAACAGTGCGTGGAAGGAGATCTGCCAAATCATTTTTCCAGTTTGACAACAACACAAGCAAAGAAAAGACAAAACTAGGTAAGCATATATTTATTTATTTCTTGAAACTAAACTAACATTAAAAACTTATCAAAAGTAACTCCGGGATTTTCTTTTTGACACTTAAGTATTCATATGAATAATTGTTAAGATTTATTTTATCTAGTTACATGGAATAATTATTATGTATTATAAAATATACATATAACTAAGGAAAAATCACCATCATGAGTTACCAGAGGGAACGACCGCAGGAATGACCGCCGTCCGCCCCCACACCAACCACCTTTCAACGCATGTAATTGGCGTGAGCCGCCGCATGAAGCGGATTCGGCACCCCAGCTTAAACCTCGAATCCTCTAAAGGAACCTCGATCACGTCCGCCTAGTCAGCGGAAGCGCGACGAGAAACGACAAGATCAATCATCAATCAATTGCCGGCTGAGTGCTCCAACATCAGTAGAGAAATATTTACAGAATTCATTTCTTATATTGACAGGGGTAACGGAAGCATTATTTGTTAAATGTTGTAACTCTACAAAATCATCGTTAATAAAAAGTTTTTCAGATGCTTTTAGTCCATCTCGATTTACAACAAAATTTTGCAATACACAACAAGCCTCAATAATGTCGGTCGCAAAATTATGGGATGAATTGGACAGGAGTGTGAGAAAAATGCGGCCAACTAATAAAGAACAGCTTTGGGAATACCTACACATTTGTTGGAATAAAATTTCGAATCAACACTGCAAAAACTAATTACGCGAACGCCGAAAGTGTGTACGGCAGCATTGAAAGTAAAAGGCGGATATTTTGAAGTCAAAAACTTGTTGGCAAAAACTGATATTTTTTATTTAATTGTGGTTTTAAATTAGAGAATTACCTTTCTTTTTGTATGTAATAGAAGATTATATATATATATATAATACATATATATATACATATATATATATATATATATATATTAGGGGACAATCTTACACAAATCGACCTAGTCCCAAACTAAGCAAAGCTTGTACTATGGGTACTAGACGACGATAAACATACTTATATAGATAAATAAATACTTAAATACATAGAAAACATCCATGACTCAGGAACAAATATTCGTGCTCATCACACAAATAAATGCCCTTACCAGGATTCGACCCCGGGACCTCTTGCTTCGTAGGCAGGGTCACTACCAACTAGGCTAAAGCGGTCGTCAGACGTCAGATTATTAAATACTTTTATTAGTACATTGTGTTAGAGCTTCATTTAACCGAAATTACAGTGAATTTAAACTTTTGACCGGTACTGTAAATGAGCACAAAGATTTGGCCAGGGGCTCACTCAGAGGACCTGACGCCCGTATTAGGGCTTAGAGCTTGTGGGAGGAGATTTCCTCCACACTTATCCTCGGAGGGGACACGGGAGCGCACGGGGCAAAGGCGCCAAACTCGAGAGGCCTCCCTGTACAAACACATTCCAGATAAGGAGTTCATAGATTGTTTTTACGTGACTCCTGAATTATAGGTGCAAAGATCAAATTTCGGTGGTAGTCCCAATTCTCCCTCCAAAGCAGAACAGTCGAGGAATCGTCCCTACCGGAAACGTAATTAGATTATTCATCTATGATAATGGATCCTAATATTCAGGACTGAATTGAAAGACGTGTTCAATGCCATATCAGACGACGAAACAATTATATATTAATGTTAATAACTAAAGGTATTCACTTGGGTCACAAGAACATACTAATAATATTAAATCTGACTAAATTCCGCTTCGTCCCTAACTGAACGCTTTGGCTACAGCAGGGCGCATGGCGAACGGGAGCGAGTAGTTTCGTGTGGTAGTATTTCCGGAAATATAACGACGTAAACTGTGAAGACTAGTCTCAAACCCACTGCTAGATCAGCATCGTATAACTAAACTTAACTATTATGCATACGACGGACGACGAAAAGGCCACGAAGGCATCGTATTTAGTTAGCTATCGCATTAAACAAACAGGTGAAGCGCACACTATCTCTGAGAATTTGATAGAACCATGCGTGTCAAACATAAAAAAATGTGTGCTCGACGATAAATCTGCAAAGCATCTTTCTACTGTGCCGCTATTAAACAATTCTGTTTCGCGCCGAACTCGTGATCTCTGGAGGAAATATTTAAAAGCAGGATCGGAATTCAACATCAACTAACAACTTACAAGATCAACTTACAGAATAGTTGCAAGGGACTTATGTGATAAATTTCCACAACTTTATGATTGAGATGCGGATAGTAAAGAGTAAATTGGAACAAGCTACAACACAATTTAAAAAAAAAATTGAGAAATAGATTATTATCTCCAAAGACCAAACAAAATATTGAAGAAAGATATATGAGAAAGCGGAATCACAAGTTGAATTGCACATGCAAGAAACCTATGCACTGCAGAGAACATTTCTGAACTCGACACCTGCCGTGACAAGTATTTTGGATGAGTGGCCAATATTATTGGAAGAGAAATATATGATTTTGCATTTTGATCGGGTTTGTGACTTAAATACCGGCCAGTGTATGGAAGCTATTACGAACTCTTTGCCAACTTTGTATAGTAAAATATTATGTCAAATTTAAATCCTGTTTTTCTATTTTTTTTCGGATTCGGTGTCATTCTTGATTTATAGTCTATCGCTGTAATACATACTGAATTATAATGTGAATGTGTCCGTTTTATATTAAAACTATACTGAGGAAAATACACGGCTTTTGAACATGGCTATTACGTTTTGCGTAGCCGTGTAAACGGCTCTGACAACCGAGTTTGGGCCCGGCCACATGACCACGGTGCGGCGTCGTAAACGTGAAACGTCGCGGCGTCAGAGCATTCCAAGTTATCGCACCGTGCGAAAATACGTTGCCGCGTCGTGCAGATACACGTTCCCGCGTCGTGCAAACACATGTAGGGACGCAGATTCCTTAGTAGGCATTTCGCGCTACTAAGCAATACGCCCGTCCCACAGTCAGTCCTTACCCGTCGCGCGCACCGATCACTACTCGATAGTAAAATAAATCATTATAACTACTCCCGTCGTTTCGCTGTATCACATTCCACCAAGGGCACGTCCTTCGCCACACACACGTTGACGGTGCGACGCGCACGGCGAGACAACGTTGCAAACGGCACCGTGTTCGATGTTTCATTATCAGTTAGTAATTAGCCTTTGTTCAAGATGGTTGAGGATATAGATGCTGATTTGTTGATTTCTTTGGTGGAAGAACGTCCAGTCCTCTGGGACAAAACAATTGACGATTTCAAAGTTTTTTTTTTTTTAACTAGTGCGTGTTCCGAGTAAGACAGAAGTTATAGCAGTCTCCCTCTCTCTCCTTATGGCGCTAGAGCCATGCACATCGCTCCTGCTTGTAAATTAGTTTAAAATTATAAAGTGCAAATAAATTCCGTGTATAATTTGGAATCAGCCCTACATAGAAACACGAACAGTGCGTGGAAGGAGATCTGCCAAATCATTTTTCCAGTTTGACAACAACACAAGCAAAGAAAAGACAAAACTAGGTAAGCATATATTTATTTATTTCTTGAAACTAAACTAACATTAAAAACTTATCAAAAGTAACTCCGGGATTTTCTTTTTGACACTTAAGTATTCATATGAATAATTGTTAAGATTTATTTTATCTAGTTACATGGAATAATTATTATGTATTATAAAATATACATATAACTAAGGAAAAATCACCATCATGAGTTACCAGAGGGAACGACCGCAGGAATGACCGCCGTCCGCCCCCACACCAACCACCTTTCAACGCATGTAATTGGCGTGAGCCGCCGCATGAAGCGGATTCGGCACCCCAGCTTAAACCTCGAATCCTCTAAAGGAACCTCGATCACGTCCGCCTAGTCAGCGGAAGCGCGACGAGAAACGACAAGATCAATCATCAATCAATTGCCGGCTGAGTGCTCCAACATCAGTAGAGAAATATTTACAGAATTCATTTCTTATATTGACAGGGGTAACGGAAGCATTATTTGTTAAATGTTGTAACTCTACAAAATCATCGTTAATAAAAAGTTTTTCAGATGCTTTTAGTCCATCTCGATTTACAACAAAATTTTGCAATACACAACAAGCCTCAATAATGTCGGTCGCAAAATTATGGGATGAATTGGACAGGAGTGTGAGAAAAATGCGGCCAACTAATAAAGAACAGCTTTGGGAATACCTACACATTTGTTGGAATAAAATTTCGAATCAACACTGCAAAAACTAATTACGCGAACGCCGAAAGTGTGTACGGCAGCATTGAAAGTAAAAGGCGGATATTTTGAAGTCAAAAACTTGTTGGCAAAAACTGATATTTTTTATTTAATTGTGGTTTTAAATTAGAGAATTACCTTTCTTTTTGTATGTAATAGAAGATTATATATATATATATATAATATATATATATATATATATATACATATATATATAAATATATATATATATATATATATATATTAGGGGACAATCTTACACAAATCGACCTAGTCCCAAACTAAGCAAAGCTTGTACTATGGGTACTAGACGACGATAAACATACTTATATAGATAAATAAATACTTAAATACATAGAAAACATCCATGACTCAGGAACAAATATTCGTGCTCATCACACAAATAAATGCCCTTACCAGGATTCGACCCCGGGACCTCTTGCTTCGTAGGCAGGGTCACTACCAACTAGGCTAAAGCGGTCGTCAGACGTCAGATTATTAAATACTTTTATTAGTACATTGTGTTAGAGCTTCATTTAACCGAAATTACAGTGAATTTAAACTTTTGACCGGTACTGTAAATGAGCACAAAGATTTGGCCAGGGGCTCACTCAGAGGACCCGACGCCCGTATTAGGGCTTAGAGCTTGTGGGAGGAGATTTCCTCCACACTTATCCTCGGAGGGGACACGGGAGCGCACGGGGCAAAGGCGCCAAACTCGAGAGGCCTCCCTGTACAAACACATTCCAGATAAGGAGTTCATAGATTGTTTTTACGTGACTCCTGAATTATAGGTGCAAAGATCAAATTTCGGTGGTAGTCCCAATTCTCCCTCCAAAGCAGAACAGTCGAGGAATCGTCCCTACCGGAAACGTAATTAGATTATTCATCTATGATAATGGATCCTAATATTCAGGACTGAATTGAAAGACGTGTTCAATGCCATATCAGACGACGAAACAATTATATATTAATGTTAATAACTAAAGGTATTCACTTGGGTCACAAGAACATACTAATAATATTAAATCTGACTAAATTCCGCTTCGTCCCTAACTGAACGCTTTGGCTACAGCAGGGCGCATGGCGAACGGGAGCGAGTAGTTTCGTGTGGTAGTATTTCCGGAAATATAACGACGTAAACTGTGAAGACTAGTCTCAAACCCACTGCTAGATCAGCATCGTATAACTAAACTTAACTATTATGCATACGACGGACGACGAAAAGGCCACGAAGGCATCGTATTTAGTTAGCTATCGCATTAAACAAACAGGTGAAGCGCACACTATCTCTGAGAATTTGATAGAACCATGCGTGTCAAACATAAAAAAATGTGTGCTCGACGATAAATCTGCAAAGCATCTTTCTACTGTGCCGCTATTAAACAATTCTGTTTCGCGCCGAACTCGTGATCTCTGGAGGAAATATTTAAAAGCAGGATCGGAATTCAACAACATTGACACGGTACAGGGCACCGCGTGCTTATCTCGTTAGCCGTGTCATATATTAAACTTGCAAACACGGCTGTCAGGCACGATACATACTGTATCGTGCCTGACGAGACTTACTAGTCGTGTGCTTATCAAAACTTGGCTACGTTAGCCGTGTCATAAATGGATGGTCAATTTTTATTTTTCAGATGTTAGAGACTTCTGTTATTGCGCGGCAATTGGATTTAAAATAGTTCCCACTGTGAGAATACAGTCTAAAGATACAGATGGCAAAAAAACCATTTGATTTTCACCGTAGGTTGCGAGCTTTACGGGCCTGTGGGCTCGCGACCCGTCTTCGCGCTCACCTTGGAGGCGCAGCGTAGTGGCCCCGCACAGTGTTCAAAGCACTCAAAAAATTTCCCTATGCTGTTTACCCCATAAATCGATCCAGAAATGCATTTCAAATGCAAGACTAGAGCACCCGCGTGTCTATTTCAAATACTTTTTTTATAAAAAAATATCTATTTCGTGACCTTCACTTAGAAAAATGATTAAATAAATTCTGTAAGCGTACCTGATCAAGATATATTTTTTTAAATAATACAGTTTGATAAAGGACTTTAAGGCGCATATTATCCATTTTTTATTTTTGGAAGATCGCCTCTGGTTACCGAGTTATTAGTTTAAATTCACATTTTTGTTTATATTTTTTTTCTCCCAAAAATCTCAAAAATGCGACTTGTGACCGGCATTGAAAGATTCCTCTTAATTAGGTCTATCATTGATAAAAAAATCACGTTCCACTATCGCGGCGTTTACGAGTAATCGAATTTCAAAATATATTGTTAGGGTTATCACTCAACTTGACCTTTAATTATTTTAGATAGAATTAATTTACATTTTTATCGTTTATTAGTTTTGTTTCCGATGAAGGTTCACACGTAGCATGGGAAGGGGTCCACCCTCGATAGGCTTATGCTGAAACCCCATGCTCGTACATGTGAACTGGAGAAACGGGGGCGAGGCACCATGGAGCCGAAAAAGAACGGGTCACCTGATGACCTAACAACATCTGACTTGACGACCGTACTTTTCAGAGAAATGGGTCAGCAACTCAAAGATCTCTCGTCTACCGAAGAGGGTACACTTATAGGTGAAGTCGTTTATTCATTTCTTAGAAAAGCCATGACTTTATAAAAAAATGCCACAGAAACAAAAAGAGGTTCAGGGACAAGCATACCGTTTTCTTGAACAAACTGTTCATTGACGATATACCAGCCGAATTTAAGAGGGTGGATGTGGACTCTGCGACATCCAGTGAGATATGCAGCACTTCACAACCTCTGGAAAGGGTTGCTGTGGACTTTGAGACCGCCAGCGACGTGTGCAGCACTTCACAAGCCCTGGAAAGGGTTACTACGGACTTTGAGACATCCAGTGAGGTGTGCAGTACTGCACTACTTCCAGAATCCACCGTACTGGATGTCTCACAGTCCGCAGCAACGCTCTTGGATTCGACTGGTACGTCGTTACTCTCGGGATCTTCTAAATTAACTGATGATGACAGTATAAGTTATAAACAAGACCTCAGAATTAGAAAACGGATCATGGAGTCCCTACAAGGTCAACCTCAAGCTAAAGTGATAAAATCTTTTGCATCGACGGTTACTTCACAAGATGGAAGCAAATTAACCCCAAAAGCTTCAAAAGATTTAGAAGAAGTAATAAAAATTTGTTTGAAATCACCAAAGGAACCGTCCGTAGTTTTAAACAAAGTTTCTATGGTTGCGAAACCCCCTACACCGGAGGAAGCTTTAGGTTTAATTATCGATAATAAACTGAGTGTGAAAACATATAAACATTTGAGACAGAATATGAAGACCCGAAGTTATCCGGCTTACCCACCCTACAATGAAATATTAAACGCAAGAAAAGCATGTTACCCAGCAGAAGAGATAGCTGTTTCAGAAATAGAAGCGTCAGTTTCATTGCAGGGACTTCTTACCCATACTCTTCAACGAATTGTTCGAAGTTGTGATGATAGTTTTGTCGAATATTGTAACAGAACAGGCAAGCAAGAAGTCTCGTGCGTATTTGAAGGGTCCTGGGGTTTTGATGGAAGCTCAGGCCAGGCATTGTATAAGCAATGCTTTCCAGGATCAGACGGAGATATTTCCATAAACGAAAATAGTCTTTTTGCCTCGACTTTTCTTCCTTTACGTATAGTAATGGACAAACATTATATTGTCTGGCTCAATCCTACACCCCAGTCGTATAGATTTTGTCGGCCTCTCCACATTCAGTATAGAAAAGAAACTACTGATCTTATTATCTTAAGGAAAAAACTTTGATAGAAGAGCAAATTAAACGTTTGACTCCTATTACAATCCAAACGTCAAAAGGGCATCGTATCACATTTGTTTGTGACTTAACGTTGAGTGTTATCGCCGGCAAAATCCTCAACGTTATTACTGGAACGTCTTCACAGTTAAGATGCCCATTTTGCAAGCTTACTGCTAATCAGTTCAATGATTTGGCTAAATCATACGCGACACCAACTATAAAAGAAAATATGCGACATGGCATCAGTCCACTTCATGCTTGGATACGTATTTTTGAGTTTTTATTACATCTCGCTTACAAAAACGACCCCTTAGTACAAAAATGGAGGATCAATAAGGGTAGCAGGGAAAGCCAAATTGTCGAAGAACAGAAAAAACGTATTCAGACTGAAGTAAGAAACCGGATTGGATTGTTGGTGGACGTAGTGAAATCTAATTCAGGAACCACAAATTATGGCAATTCAGCCCGCACAGCACTATCAGATAAATACCGTGCCATATTTGCTGAGATTTTAGGTCTCAATGCATGGTTGATCGACGGATTGCATATTATCCTTGTCGCCATATCTTGTGAGTATCCTATAGACGCAAAAAAGTTTGGCATTTTTTGTCGCTCGCTCGCGGAAAGGTACGTCCAGTCATATAATTGGCACCCAATGACTGTAACGCTACACAAAATTCTAGTACACGGTGAAGAGATCATAGAATCATGTTCTCTTCCTGTCGGTATGCTCTCAGAGCAAGCTGCCGAATCCCGCAATAAATTTTGGCGCTCAGATAGGGAGCACCATTGCCGGAAAAAGAACAGGAAAAAAACTATGATTGACCTCTTTTATCGTGCACTAGAATCATCGGATCCATTTGTGTCTATGGCACACTACAGACAACGCCAAAGAGTGTCCAATAGGATTTGTCTGCCAGAAGCTGTTCGTGAACTTCTGAAGCATGAAGAAAGCTTGCAGTTGGCCGAGCTGGATGACGAAGATCCAACATTAGAAGGATCTTCATCATCAGACGATGATGAAGATCCATCCAATGTCGAGGACTGGACGTCGTTGACCCTAGAAAACGAAAATGATTTATTTGTATGAGTCTTAAAGTTCACAAATATTATATTTGTTTGACCTTATGGTGTCAACCCTAAAATTTACTATTTGACCTTTATCCATAACTAGTAAACACCGAGATAGTGGAACGTGTTTTTTTTATCAGCGATAGACCTAATTAAGAGGAATCTTTCAGTGCCGGTTACAAGTCGCACTTTTGAGTTTTTTGGGAGAAAAAAAATATAAACAAAAATGTGAATTTAAACTAATAACTCGGTAACCAGAGGCGATCTTCCAAAAATGCAAAGAAATCGCAAGCGATTGTTATTGGTAGTCCTTACTTATAAATAAGCTCTCAGAGGTGGTGGTGCCTGACATCCTTTTTGATGGAATTTCTATTCCTTTTTCCTCTACTGTCAGGAATTTGGGTATCACCATGGATCAGACGCTTTCTTGGTCACCCCATATAGCTGAGGTGAGTCAGAGGATCTTTAGATCCCTTCACTCCCTAAGGCGTCTCCAGAATTTTCTTCCTCTTCGTACCAAGTTGACCCTTACTCAATCTCTTTTGCTTCCTCTTCTGGACTATGGTGATATTGCGTTTCTGGACCTCAACGAGGAGCTGCTTGATAGGCTGGAGCGCCTGCAAAATGTATGTATCAGATATATTTTTGGTCTACGCAAGTACGATAAGCTTCGATGGTTACCGATTCGCCGGCGCAGGGACGTGCATATCCTGTCATTACTTTTCAACACACTGTTCAGCCCTACTTCCCCTCCTTATCTTTCTGAGCGGTTTAACTATATGGCAGACGGCAGTGGCCACCGCTTGCGGTCGAGTGCTAATCTTACTCTTGCTGTACCGTCTAGAAAGACGCGAACATACTCCAGATCTTTTACCGCGCACGCTGTTAAGTTGTGGAATGAGTTGCCTTTGTCGCTGAGACAGTCGCGGTCTGTTGCGTCACTTAAGATGAATTTGAAAAAGTTGTGGCTTTCCAATGACTTGTGAATTGGTTGAATATAGTATTTATTTATTTATTGTATATTTGCGATATATATAGTGTGTATTATATTTTATACTGTATATTTATATATGTATTGGCATGTTTTTATTTGTCTAGAATTAATACCTATTAGGTTTTGTTTTCATTTTCTCTGTGTTTTTGTACACGGTATAAGTTTGCCTATCTCGGTCTACCAACCTTCCTCTCAATTGCTCAAAGGTTAGCTGGAAGAGATCCCTTATAGGGATAAGTTCGCCTTTGTACTTTGATCTATTGTGTGACATGTGTATTCTTTAACCTGTTATTGTGTACAATAAAGTGCTTACATACATACATACAAAAACTGGATAATATGCGCCTTAAAGTCCTTTATCAAACAGTACTATTTAAAAAAATATATCTTGATCAGGTACGCTTACAGAATTTATTTAATCATGTTTCTAAGTGAAAGTCACGAAACAAATATTTTTTTATAAAAAAAAGTATTTGAAATAGACACGCGGGTGCTCTAGTCTTGCATTTGAAATGCATTTCTGGATCGATTTATGGGGTAAACAGCATAGGGAAATTTTTTGAGTGCTTTGTAACACTGTGCCCCGCGCTCCCAAGACGACCGGCGCATGCCAAGGTGTAGCATGGTAGTATGTTTAGACTAGACTAAGTTTAGTACGTATTGTTAGTTAACCCTTGTACCAGGTATGTAATCACGTATTGTTTCACTCCTATATATAAGCCCGTGCACCTTCAAATATATCGTCAGTTCGTAACCAAACCTCTTGTATTATTCACGTCCTTTACATGGCGACCCTGCCAGTAAAGAGTCGATTAATTAAGCGCAGTCAGAACGGGCCCGCTCCGTGCGCCTGCCGGGACGGGACCCACCACCCCCCTCACCCAGCATAACGTGAAGTATTATTAAATTGGTGAACTTTATAAATAAATGTATTAAATTGATGAATTCGCGATGTCGCTGCCGGGAGTTGCTGGTGCCCTACCCTCCTTGGTAGCCTGCCTGACGTCATCGAGCATTGTGCTCTCCACACGAGTGAGTGTAGTTTTTTTTTTATAAAGTGACCTAAAAAATTAAGGACAGAGACCTATCGTTGTGCAGTGTTAAAAAATAAGCCAAGCCATAGGCTTGTTGTGACACTATCGTTAGTAACAAAGGAAGTGCTGGAAAGTGATATTCCAAAGACACTAAAAGCAAGTTTAATTAGGGAAACCGTAAGAACATTAAGTGAAATAGAAAGTAATAATTATATTAAAGCGGATCAATGTTATGTGGAAGGCATTGATCATCCGAAATGTAGGAATAGAATTAAGTCAGATGAATTTTGGACTATTCCCAGTGAAGATGATTGGGTATGCAGTGACTGCGATAATATATTATATAATGTTACATGGGTCTAACTATCACGATTTATAAGATACAGCCTGAAGACAGACAAACAGACACACAAATTGACGAACAATGAAATCAAATACTTAATTACTGAACAAACAATATAGCAAACTTAATGTTTACAAAATTTGTTCTAAGATGATTATTCAAAAACCCAACAAAACTTTCCACCAGGAAATAATTATATAGATTTAAAATTATTATTATTATTATTTGTTTTCCTTTAAATTTCTCAGTATTTATATAAATACCGGTGTAATGGGAAGCACGGGATTATTATTATTTTATCCGAGTATTTTAAAGCAAAAGTGAATAAACCAAAATAAAGATATCAAATATCTATTCCAACTTTTTAGGAGGTAATTAAGTTATTTTTATGTATTTTTGGATTTTGACTAAAGCTAACAGTTGTTATGAATTATATTATATATAAATTTGTCATATGTCACTATATTCTTTCAAACGAATGTGAGTTCTTTACCACTTGACGACGACGAAGACAAAACATGTTCTTTGTTAGTTGATACCAGAGCTACAATTAGCGTAATAAAGTTCGACATTCCAGTCGGGACGCATAAAATTTAACGATGTCTGTGATAAGCATACCTTGAAAAGATATGTTACACTACGACTCAGGTGGTAAGGAAATAAATTAGTAAACAAGTGTATTTGAGAACTTGAATTGTACCAGTGATGGTATAATGGGTATTGACTTTCTGAATAAGTACAGAAGCAATCTAAAGTTAGAACTTAATACATTGACATTATTTTAGAGGAGGACGAAGTTGTTTACTGTTTACCCACAACAATTATACGACGGAATATTTTTAGCAGATTCTATCGGGAATCCTCAAAAAGGATTGATACCTATACAAATACTTTTACACGTGAAATTAAAGTGTCATTGAGTTTATTTAATCCATAGATACACAAGTTTTATATCCTTCAACAAGAATGATAATAGGAATACGGATAGGATAAAGAGATTATACTCAGAAATAAAATTAGATAATAATATATAAATCGCTCATCGATTGGAGATTGAAGAATATGTGCGAAATTTTCAGACGTTTTCATTTACAAGGAGATAAATTGACTACAACAAATATCTATCAACAATCCATTTAGTTAAAACCAAATGAAACGCCAGTTTATAAATATAGGTGGTATATCAATGGATGTATATTCGCGAGATTTATAAAAGATTATTATGTGATACACACACTGATACTTATTTCTACACGGAGTTGACAATTATAAATAATACGCAAGATTTAATTACCTACTTATATACCAATAGGTAAATATATAAATGGATGACAAATAAATAAAATAAAAAAAGAGGAATGATATTTAATATAAAGGTGGGTACTGACCAACGTTACGAGGTGTAATGTAACATGTTACATAGCGAGCATTCGTGTAGTCAGTACGTCGTGTTACGGGGAAACCAGCGAGCGACGAGCCGCTCGTTGCTCGCCTCGAGTGCTCCACCCGCCTGTCGGTTTTTTGACGAATCCTTTGACTGTTACGCGGTTCAGTCAGTACGCCGTTGCGAGTCGTCACGAGCGCACGTGGACATCGCAAGTGATCACCCGTTGTTCCTCTCGTATTTTTTCCTTCTCGTACTTGTAATTAAGTTTCGTGAAGCATGGAGTGGAATAAAGAAAAAACTTTGTATTTTATTGAAAAATACAAAGAAGAAACACTGTTGTGGAACCCAGCTCACCCAGAGCATTATAACAAATTAAAGAAAGAAGACGCTTGGGATAGATTGGCTTCGTTACTCGATAGCGAAAGAGAAGCCTGTAAAAAGAAAATGACAAGTTTACTGGCATCATTGAGGAGGGAAAAACAGAAAACTAAACAATCAACTGGTACTGGAAAAGGTATGTAAGTTTAACGCGGGTTATAGTTGGGGGGGGGGGGGGGGGGGGGGCAAGGCAGCTAGTGTGGGGAAAACAATATAAACTCGGTATTAATCTGTATAGTGCTTCTTTTTATTTAAAATAATTCAATATTAATTACAAATTAAATTTCAGGTGCAGATGAAGTTTACCACAGCACTTGGTTCGCTTACAAATCCATGTTATTTCTACTGGATAGAAATACACCTCGTGACACAACAGATACTGTAAGTCCATTTTAAGCATAATTTTCTTGCCAACTTACAGACCCTTGCTGAATACAGTATTCAGCAACTTCATTACGAATATTGTGAGCAGATCTTGTAGCCCTTCGCGGTCTTATTTGCAAGGGTAACATACTAGTCATATCATTGTTACCTTCTCTCCAGTTTCCTAATCTGACCTGGCCGTTTAATTCTTCGTCAAAACTACCTGCAGGGGTATATACATGAGCATTATTACCTTTTCTTAAAAAATTGTGGAGAGATGTTATTGCTGTTACTACAGATGTCGCGGTTTTCGGTTCTAACAACATTGGTTTCCGCAAAACTCTAAACACTGCTGACAATATGCCGAACACATTTTCCACTACTCTACGAGCTCTGCAAAGTCGGTAGTTATATATTCTTTCTTTAGAACCACGTTCATGATATCCTGCATATACTTTCATCATATTTTCGGAAAGAGCAAAAGCTTCATCGCCAACGAAGTAAAATGGAATTTCTTCTGTTCTTGCTGGCAACGCAGTGGGCTGAGGGAGGTTTAGTGCATTATTTTTTAGTTTTTCATTTAAAACACAGTTGTTGAAAACTCCTCCATCAGATATTCTTCCTTGACACCCAATATTTACATACAAAAAATTATATTTCGCGTCAACAACTGCCAGTAATACGATGCTGAAGAAACCCTTGTAATTATAAAATTCACTGCCACTGTTGATCGGTGATTGCAGTAAAATATGTTTACCGTCGATTGCACCTAAACAATGTGGAAAATTCCACAAAGTATCATAGTCATTTGCTACAACCAGCCATTGCTCCGGTGTTTCTGGCATCTGAAATAATAATTAATAATAATTAATTTTCAGCTACGTGGACATGAAGGTGCTTCAGAACTGCCTGATGATTGCCATCCGTCCGCCAAAGAAAGCGACAATGATTGCCCTCCGCCTGCCAAAAAAAGCGACAATGATTGCCCTCCGCCTGCCAAAAAAAGCGACAATGATTGCCCTCTGCCTCCAAAAAGGAAGAAATCAGTAGCCCCAAGCCCAGAAGAGATAATGGTATCTACTTTAAATATATTAAAAAAGAGAACCGAGCAAACGGAGGCAACTTCGCACAGACCTGACGAATGTGAAGCCTATGGTATGTTTTTGGCAAATAAATTACGATCTTATTCAAAGACAACACAAATACATGTGCAGCATTACATATCAAATATATTGTTTAGTGCTGATCGCGGACAGTTTGACTGTGTTGGAAATACAATGAACAGCTACAGTTATTCAGGCTACTCTACACGACCACAAACTTCAAGAGCCTCATCGATGCCACAGACCGAAACGTCCCATCAAAATGACTATGAGCCACAGCAAAGCCCTGAAACTCCTCATCAAAATGATGCCTCATCGATGCCACAGACCGAAACGTCCCATCAAAGTGACTATGGGTCACCTATGAGCGAACAATTTATGTCAGAATTTGGTGATTTAATTTAATTTGATATGTAATGACTACATTTTCTTAATTAATACATACATACACTCGAGAGCAAAAGTTTCGGGTCACTAGCATTTACTTCAATATCTTGAAAACGAATAAAGCTATCGTATTGAAATAAATTGAACCTTATAGACAATTTAATAATCCTTCATTACACGTATAAAAACTTATTGGTTGGCGTGAAGTAATGGCATTAAAAAAGTTATAAACATAATGATCCCTTTTTTTCAAATCAGAACTTCTAATTTTCGCAACTATTTTTGCTTTTGTTTTTGTTCTGTCATAAAATGTATTTATAAGAAGTCTTCTAGGTATCCAATAGTCATTATTAAAGTAGTAATTATGTCACTCACACCTGAGGAATGTACGAGAATCCTCACGATCCTGGAAAATGGAAGCAGTCAGCGAGAAACAGCAAGAATAGTCGGTGTATCGTTGTCTACAGTTCAGCGTATTCGCCAGTGGTTTCTAGAAACTGGTTCAAACCTACGCAGACCAATAACAGGCAGACCCAGGTGTACGACGGCACGGGAAGATCGATATCTAGTCAACTCTATGCTGCGAAATCGGTTTCTTACGGGAACATCACTGACTCATAATTTTTTAGGGCTTGGTAGAAGCAACCCTTCTGCTTGGACTGTAAGACGGCGACTTGCTGAAGGTAATTTGAAACCATTTAGACCCGCAAATGGTCCGAAACTCGAGAGGCACCATCGTATAGCAAGACGAATTTATGGACGCGAACACTCGCATTGGACGATTGAAAATTGGTCAAATGTCGGGTTCTCGGACGAATCAAAATTTATGCTGTATACACACGACGGAAGGGCAAAGGTGTACAGAAGACCAGGAGAAAGATTTATGCAAGCCTGTATTGAAGAAAAGGTGGCATACGGTGGTGGTTCGGTACTCGTGTGGGCTGGAATTTCTGCGGAAAGCCGAACAGAGCTTGTACTGATCGAAAACGGTACTCTTAATGGCGTAAGATACGTGGATGAAATCCTCAACGAGCACGTCGGTCCATTTATGGCAAGACTAGGTGAGAATGCCATCTTTATGCACGATAACGCCCCTCCCCACACTGCTCGTGTAGTGCAAGACTACCTTGATGAGGTGAATATTCGTCCCATGGTGTGGCCAGCACGTAGCCCCGACCTCAACCCGATCGAGCACGCCTGGGACGAGCTCGGACGACGTTTAAGACAACGAGATCCTCCTTTAATTACGCTTCGTGACTTGAAACATGCATTGGTAGAGGAATGGGAGAACATTCCCCAACAGTGTTTCAGAAACTTGGTGTACAGCATGCCGAATCGCATTGCAGCAGTCCAGACAGCACGTGGGGGTAATACCAAGTACTAAACTGTGTTAAAACTACTTGTAAATATAAAAAGTTCAATATTTTCAGTTTTGGTTTTGGAAGCAAAATGACGCCATTTTTAATTTGTCGTTTTAAACATAATAAAATAAATGGTCAGTAGTAAATGTAATGCATTTTATTTTAGTAACATTAAATTGTCTATAAGGTTCAATTTATTTCAATACGATAGCTTTATTCGTTTTCAAGATATTGAAGTAAATGCTAGTGACCCGAAACTTTTGCTCTCGAGTGTAATACATACCTTTACATATTCTTTTAATGCTCCAATAAGGGCTTCGCTGACCTCTTTCACTATAAATCCTATTCGTTGTTTTGATATCTTGAAAAGATATTGCATACTAGTATAGGAATCTCCTGTAGCATAAAAACGAAGCGTTAGTGCTAACCGTTCCGTGACACTGATAGCTTTTCTATAATTTGTATCGTTTTTATGTACTTTTGGTCCAATTAAATTCAATAGTTCTTCAAAATCAATCGGAGACATGCGTACAAAGTTTTTATACTGTCCAGTAATCATTTGGTTTTTTAATATTGCTATCAATGACAAACCACCACATACGCCTCTATTTTTAAATAAGTTTGATGTCCAGTAACGTTTTTTCTTTTTCTTCATTTGGATGAAACAATAACTAAGTAGAATCAAAGATCCCAATACGTCTTCGCTGTCGGCCATCTTGGAGTGAACTGGCGGCGAAAGCGGAGCACAGAGTTTTGACGAGCATGTTACGTCGATTCGTCGTTACTGCGTAACATGCTCGATGCGTAACACGCTCGATGCGAATGTTACATTACACCTCGTAACGTTGGTCAGTACCCACCTTAAGAGTGATACCTATTAACAACATGAAATGGAATTTTGTAAAAATAAAAGTGTCCATCTTTTAGTGAAAAGTATAGGGATTATGAAGGTCAGAAGTTTTGGAAATTTGTTTTGAATTAGATACCTTCGTATCTAGTTCGTATGTAGTTTGAAAGGTTTAGGGAAGATGTATCTAACAACATTGTAGCGATCCTAAAATGTTCGTTTGGTTTTGAATAGTATTTTATTATTAGAGAAAGGAATGGTGTGACAATTCGAAAGTGCTTTAAGCATAGTAGATGGGATAACTAATCAAATAAGTTTTTCACGGAGCGATTAGACAGGCCACCTAATAGCTGCTGAAATGCTTGTATGTTATGTTTTCATTTTTGAACGAGTAATCTGAAAGGCATTCTGAATGGAATTTTATTGAGATAATGGGAAAAGGATATTATGACAAATATGTCTTTCGTTAACAGCGGACGTCCAAGAGGCACCGTTGAGAAGATTGTAGGTATTGAAGGATACACCAGGATACAAGGCAGGCAAGGAATCCTCGAAACCTGATCATGATTCGATTGAGTATCAATCTTGAAGGTCCTTGGACACAAGGCATGTTAAAAAGAAAGGAAGTGTTAAAAGAACTGCCTGAATAGTAATAAATATATAAATATATTATATGAGCGCGCTTATGAATAAATAATTTCCTTGTATCCTGAGCAAATAATAATAATTATTATTATATTATAAGGTCGGCCGACCACAGAAATGCGTTGTGTATCCTCCCTGATGATTAAAAGTAGTGCATATGAGAAGCACACTTCAAGTAAAAAGATATAATAATGTAATGACGTCTTAAATATACAAAAAGAAAGTTGAAACTAAGATAATCTTAAACATGACAACAGAGCTCTGAGGGAAAAGACAATAAAAATATTTTTAAAGAAAATGAATCAAGGAAAAAGACAATGTAAATAAAAATACGTAGAAACGTAACATGGATTGACAACAAAAATGCTACTAATTATTAGTATTATAATATATATATTTTTTTTAATGAATTACTTACTAATCTGCCTATTAGAGACTATCTATTATTAATCTACCTTATTTAAGATAATTAAGCATGAATATATATTGTATTTCAATATAATCAATATTTAATTGTGTAACAAAAATATGAATACGTATAAGGTACCTATTCTAATAAAATGAGATTGATTCATATTTCATTTGTATGATATAAGACCCTAAGAGAGGTTTCAGACTAGCGTTTTATACGCGCGTATGAGCTCGTTTTTGGAAGCGCATGTAAGCGCGTATAGGCGCGCCTTTTGGTACACGATCAACTCGTACGAGCGTTGTCGCGCTTCTAAGCTCGTATAAGCGCGAACCGAGCGAGCGAGAGACCTCCCCGCGCGCCTACTTCCCCTTCTGCCAAAGACGCCGCGCGCCTCAGCATGCGTCTCAGTTGTAAACTTCACGTTGCAGTGGATATACATACGTTTCACAATGTCATATGCTATTGAACGTCTTATTATTGAAATTGAATCACGCCCAGCAATATGGGATAGTAGGAGCAAGGAATATTCTAATCGAATAATGAAACGACATGCTTGGGAGGAACTATGTGCAGCGTTGGAACCAAACTTTGATGAGAAAACAAGTGCAGAAAAATGTCTAATAGGTATGTTGATTGATGATTTTACATTGCTTAAGTCTATATAGTCCGTGAGTCAGGTGCATGAAGATTTTACCCCGTGTTTTTTAAACCAAAAAAACCTTGGGAAAGGAAACACAAGCTATCGAATAAAATATAATTATCAAATATAATTATTCTTATGCATATTTTGACTGCCATGAAAGTGCCCCTGCATCACTCACAAAGTAGTCAGCAAATTTGTCGCGGATATCATATGCCGTTTTATTTCTTGTGCTCGGTATTAAGTTACCTACAGTATGTTGAGTGTCATTTGTTGTCGGTGAAATAGAATTATGTTCTTTTTGACGAACAAAATTATGTAGGACACAACAAGATTTTACAATATCTTCGCAGAAATCAATGGACACATTTAAAGGTCGGTGGAAGATTCTCCATGTATTAGCCAGAATCCCAAATGCACATTCGATATGGCGGCGGGCTCTGGAAAGTCTGTAATTGTAAATTCTTTGTTTTGGTGACAAATTGTTGCCACTATATGGTCTTTGCATATTTTCTTCCAACCCAAAAGCCTCATCGCCAATGAAAGTGAACGGTAATGGCTCGCCTGAACTATGTAAGGGTCTGGCTTTAGGAATATTTAATGACTTTTCATTAATCATTTTATATAGTGTACTGTTTTTGTATATTTGCGAATCTGCACTTTTTCCGTAAGAACCCACGTCAATGAAAATAAAATTAAAATATGAATCGCAAACTGCTAATAGCACAAGCGAAAAATAATGCTTATAATTAAAGTAAAGTGAGCCACTGTGAGCCGGCTGAAATATTTCTATATGTTTGCCATCAATAGCACCTAGAAGATTAGGAAAGTTTGTGGTACTATTGAAGCCGTTCGCAATTTTCAGCCATTCTTCTTCTGATGTTGGTGGCATGCATATAAATTTCAAAGAATTCCATATTGTTAAACAAGTTTCCCGCACAATGCTTGATATTGTAGAAATCCCACATTTGTATGAATAATGCAGTTCGGTAAATGTGCATCCCGATGCTAGAAACCTGTAACAATTTAATCAGTATGTTATTTTTAATTTAAACACTTATTTAAGTACATGTTTCAGGCACTTCTATTCAGAAAAAATGGAAAAGTATCAGAGATGCGTTTTCACGAGAACTGAAGAAGAATAATTCAAAAAGCGGGTCTGGAGCCAAAAACGCAAAGACTTACGCCTATTTTAATAATCTATTGTTTTTGAAACCACTGTATGAAACAAAACCAAAAAAAAACGAACAAGGAAATATAGACGTTAACGAAACTGTAAACATTGGAGATGGTATTAATGATAACGATTATAGTAATGATGGTTCAGATATTTCTGTTGAAACAACTAGGTCTAGCTCGTCAGGAAAAAGAAAAAATGAAGAAAATTTGTTCAAAATGTTAGCAGATAATGTTATAAATAAAAAGAAAAGAAATATGGAAACAGATGACAATGATCCGGACAAACAATTTTTGTTATCATTATTGCCGGATTTAAGAAGTATGGATCCGATAAGTAAATTTGATGTTAAATATGATATAATGAGTGTTATGAAGAGATATAAAGATTATAATAAGTCATATTCAGAATACGGTTACCAAACAGGCGCTACTTCCATGAGTAGTCAGTATTCAAATTCACCATCAAACGCAAGTCCCTCACCCGTTTCGTCTACACCATTGCCATCTACTTCCAATACTCATACAAATTCAGGACACCGGTCCCCAGAGTATAGTGAAGAAATTCTTCAAGATTTGTTCATAAATAATAATAACTCAGATTCGTAGAAATAAATTTTGTATACGTAAAAATTTGACTTTTACTACTCACCTTATCGTGATCACAAGCCTCTCTTCAGCAGATATGCTTTTCCTTAACACAGTATCCTTATGCTCTAACTCTGATTTTAATATATTTAACAGTTCATCAAAAGTGCTCAAAGACATTCTAAAGTAATTTTTGAATCGTTTAGAATCACTTCGCAGTTCTGGGTAAAGTGTATTAAAGTGACCGGTTATCAGTCTTGATGCAACTATCGGTGACACCCAGCATCTTTTTCGTCTTCTCAGTCGACGTCGAATAAGTAACGCAAAAAGTAATGTTTCTTCGTCAGAATCCATGTTGATACTGACCATGTTGACACGACACCACCGGTTCGAGCGAACACGCCGAAATATGCCCGTTTACGCGAGTCCGGTTTTTTGAAGCGCGTAATGTAGCGCGCGTGTAAGCGCGTATGCTGAAACGACCGTATACGCGCAGAAAAATACGCTAGTCTGAAACCGCTCTAATGGTGAGTTGATTTCGTATTAAAAATTATTTTTTTAGTTCATGAGATACGTACACTTGTAATTGTAACGTATATTGATAATTAAACGTTATATCTAAATAAGTGTGAATAAAATTCGATACTAACACTTATAAAATTTTATACCAAGTACCAATTATACTTTAGCTAGTTATTGGATTGATCACCTGATAATTAGTGGGAGTTTAATTGATAACTGATATTTATCTTTCCTTCTCTGCAGGAAGGCTAAGATTATTTGGACAAGTTAAACAAATTAGTAAGACAAAATAGCTGATACTATTATGATACATAGGACATTATAGAGTACCATAATTACCATATTTAGACAGAGTACATCATGAGTGAATTGGAGCAATTGTGTAGAAAAGAAAACATAAACGAGATTTTTATATTCACAGATAAAAATAATATGAAGTATATAGAATGGTTAACCAAGGGAATAAATAAAAATAAAAAGTGGTCCAAACCACGAGTTTAATTTGCTAAAAAAAAAGAGAACTAACAATTTCGAAAAGTAATACAAAAGAATTTCAAACAGGGAGTAAGAATTATTTATAGAAGAATTATATTTTATACTTAAGTAAGGATTATTTTAATAAGAACTATATTTTAACTATACAATGTGAACTTACAAAGTTTGTGTTACAGTGTTTCAGTAAGTGTTGCAAAAGTTTTCGTAGAAAATATAATTTTAAGATATTGAATTCCTCGTAAAATTGCTACAAACAGAGGATCTGAATTTATATCAGAAACAAAAAAAAAAAAAGTATTTTTTTTTAAGTATTAAGTAATTATCATCTACTGCGTACCATTATCAATCAATTGGAGCATTAGAGAAACAAATGAATATATATTATCTTATCTAAATAAACATTTAAATGCTCACCTTACAATACAAATAAACAACGAAACGAAAGAGTGGAGTACATGTACTATTTTGGTGTTTTTCATAGAATACAAATGTACACTCAGCTACTAAATACACCCCGTATGAGTTAGTATTTGACAAAAGATGTGTATACTAGGCAATACACTACAACACTAGTAATTTAGTTAGAGATGTAGAACCTTCATATAATAGTGATAATTATCCTCTTAGCTTAAAGTATAAAATACAAAAGGTACAGGAACATGCCTGTTGACAAAATTTATTGTTGTCAAAAGAAACAAGGAAAAGTAATTATGATAAAAATGTGAAACCAGTTGTATATAAAGCCAATGACTTAATTTTGGTAAAGAATGAAACAGCCTCCAAGTTAGAAAGTGTATATAATGGTCCGTATAGAGTCATTCAGGACTTATCACCAAATGTCAAAATACTGAAAGATAGTAAAAATGAAATTGTTCATAAAAATAGGACAAAATGATATGTACCTACTTAAATATATATATCGATGTTTTGTAAAATAAAATAAAAAATACACATGTGATTGTATTTTTTTATTTTTTTTAAGGAAGGGAGATGTAGCATGGTAGTATGTTTAGACTAGACTAAGTTAAGTACGTATTGTTAGTTAACCCTTGTACCAGGTATGTAATCACGTATTGTTTCACTCCTATATATAAGCCCATGCACCTTCAAATATATCGTCAGTTCGTAACCAAACCTCTTGTATTATTCACGTCCTTCACAAAGGTGCTTAACGCAGGCTCCCCACCAACCATCAATACCGAAGACCTCAGGGGCCCTGACCCGATCCCTGAGCGTGGCTGGGTGCGCTCACGACGGAGCGGCACCGCAACTCGCCGTCCGGCCGTGACCGTACCGGTCACGAAGTCAAGGTGATCAGCCCGAAGAAACATTTATTGTTTGCTATATCAGCCGACTAAGCAAATCAAGCTATTAATATGAAAGAAACGATAAATTTGGCACGGCTTGGTCAACGAATACGACTGAGATAAAAAATGCACAATCTCTAGATTTGTATTTTTTTTCAGATTGGCACCGGATCCAACTTGCGATATTTATGCTACCTGTAAATACTGTCGTGTAACTTTAAAAGCGCATAAAAAAGCTCTTATAGATCATGGAAAAACCGGTAAGTAAACATTTATAATCTGTAGTATTGAGTCAGACAGCAAAATCATGCCAGAAAATAACAACTGTTATTAAGCCAATCTTATCAGAAGCAACAAAGATAGCTGAATTAAAAATTGCCGCCTTCATCGCAGAACATTACACTACTACCTGTTGTGTTCAATGTTGATTAAGAATGTGCTAGGCCCATGTATGCTTGATGATTTACTTCAAGCAATTGGCACTACTCCAATTTCGTTGGTAATAGATGAGAGTACCGATTTATGAACACAGAAGGTGTTATGTTCGATTTTTTTCTATCAAGAAAAAACAAGTTGTATCAACTTTTTACAGGCTAATACAATTAGTGAATTGTGACGCGATAAGTGTTTACAACGCAATTCAGACTCAACTAAAAGAAGATGGCTTAAATTATAAAAATATGGTTGGGATTGGCGCTGATGGCGCAAGTGTAATGGTCGGCAATAGTGATGTGCCGCGGTAATATTACCATTGCCAGTAAGATTCTGTTTGGTAATATAACCGGTATCTTTCCAATCCTACCAGTAAGATTCCCAAATGGCGGTAGGATTCGAGACTGTAGTACGAGTACGATTAGTAGAGAATCACGCTAAAATTACTGGTTATGGGTATAGTTAAATGAGCAGTATGCACCAATGGTTTACATCTTTTGTCTCTTTCACTCAAATTTCTTATCTTACATAGAACAATTGACGCGAATCTGACTAGTACCTCAGTTCGGACCTTTGCATGATTCAGAGTGCACGTATTTGTGTTGTGTAGTGAAGAAAGAATAAATAATGAAACCAAGAAGTAAAGTGTATTGCCATTTTACTGAAAAGACTACAAATAATAAAAAAAGTTCACGTGTAAATTTTGCAGTGTAGTGTACAACTTTGAAAATGCTACCAAGTTTGCATTTCATATCATAAAATGTAAAAAATGTCCCGATGATGTTAAGGCAACATTTAATCATTATGACAAAAAAACACATCACACACGCACATCACATACGCCTGAATTGAGCGGCAGTGCATCGTCGTCGCAAGACTTACAAGCCATAGTGCCAACACTGTTAACTTTCATGGACAGAGACGAGCAAGTAAGTAAATAAAACAAATACTAGATTTAACACTTTAAAACGGATTAACACAATGACCATGGTGTTAATACACGTGATGAATCTGTTTTATTCCAATAAATAACAAACGCGGTAACAGAAGACACTTTAAAACCACTATTCGTTAAAAACTGTTTTGTTGTTTTTTTTGTAATACCTTTTTATTATTACACTAAACGTACAAAGAAACCTATTAATTTTTTTTTACATATTCTATATTTTTTCTATTAATGTACATTATGTCGCTAAAGGGTGTGCTAGAAATACCACGTGGTATTTATTTAACACCTTTACCTCTCATCCTATTCTGGTTTAGGTAACGTAGAGCAATCGCAAGGGCAATGTATGTGACCGGTACACCATTCTCACACTTCGAACACCCACTTTGGAAGGAAGCATTTCATAGTGTCAATCCGTTGTATACTCCACCTTCTAGAAAGACGTTGGCAACATCATTGTTGAACAAAGAATATACAGAAGTTCAGACTGATATAACAAGTAAAATAAATCATGCCAGTGTTATTCATTTGGCTATTGACGGATGGTCTAACATTAGAAAAGAGTCTATTTTAAATGTGATACTCTACGCTCCGAAGCCCTATTTCTACAAATTTATCGAAACGAAAGACAACAGGCACACCGCTGAATATTTATGTGAAGAATTAACTAACGTCATGGAAGAATTTCACGTTTCAAAGTTTGTTGCAATAGTGACGGATAATGCAGCGAACATGGTCAGACTCGGACACCTTTTGCACAAGAAATATAATCAAACCATATGGGCAGGATGTTTGGCGCACACGCTCCATTGACTAGTAGGAGATTTATTGCAAATCCAAAAAGTACGCCAGATGTTTGCGGGCCCCGTAAGAGTTATAAAAACGATCACTCGCTCTCACATCCTTGGTGCAGTTTCGAAAACTTGCCGAAGAAAGATCGATCAATGTTTCACTGCAGTTACCAGTCAAAACAGCCCAGGTGGGGTGTAGCTATCTCTCATGTCTACAAAGTTACATAAAATCAAAGGTTATCTTACAAACGATTGTAATAAATGATTCGACAACATCTTTGAGAACTTACAGAAGCAAAATTTTGAACGAGGAGACATGGTCAGAGCTACGTTCCTTGGAATTTTTAAGTTTTTACTTTTTTAAGTCCAATAGTGAAATGGATTTTCACTTTAGAAGGTGTACTACTACACGGTCCATTTAGTGTACAAAGCTTTCAGAGAATTAGATGCATTAATGATTAACCCTCAATCGGTCGATCTTTAAGAAGATAATTTGCCAGCCTTAACAGAAAAATTTGAACAAAGGAAGAGAAATGCTCAGAAACCTATCCATTTTGCGGCAACAATATTGGATCCCAAAAGCCAAGGCATGCAATTAACAAATCAAGAAAACGTGGACGGATGCGAGGTTATATTTAATTTTGGAGGTGAATCAACCAATGTACTAATGGAATTAATCCGATTATAAAATGCACAAAGGTATTTGGGAAAAAGACAAAGGTATTGTGGAAGTTGGCAGCAACTGCAGAACCTGTAACATGGTGGGAAACACAGTTTGCTAACACTTCTTTAGGGCAAATAGCTGTTAAAATATTAACAATCCCAGCAACTTCTGCAGCTGTAGAAAGGTCATTCTCTACATTCTCCAATATTCATTCAAAAATAGAAACCGCCTCAAAACCAACAGAGCTGGAAAAATAACATATATTTCACATAATTGGAAATTAACGCACGAGTCAACGCTACCGAAAGTAGCGAGAGCTATGAACCAAAATACAGATGAAGGTTTGGATGAATCAGATTCTAGTGATTCTGAAGATGATTTTTCAGACGCCGAACGAGACGTCGTTGTGGTAAGTATCTACTTTCACAAGATTTTAACAAGCATTACACGTAAATGAGTATAGATAAATTAGCGAGACTGTGGAATGGCATATGTAGTGGTTATATAAAAATGAAAATTTCAAATATAGAACGCCTATAAACACATAACACCACTACATTTCTATGCGATTCCATGGTCTCGATAATTTACCTATAATTACGTGTTAGTTACCTACTTTTTTGTTCCAAAGATGTAGATAGTTTTCCAATGTGTCTGAGCAATAACTACTTTTATGTCACAACTGGCAATAAAGTGGCCTTTTCCGCACGCTACGCGTACGGAAAAAGCCTCTTTCTAGCCAAATACGGCCATAAAATTATGTACCCAACATGGGAGGTAACAAAATAAGCCCTTAATTGAGTTGAGAATTTTGACTTGAAATACCTAAGTAGTTAAAGTTTATTTTATTTAAATTAGTTATATTCATGTATTAAGTATTCAGATTAAGTAGGATGTCGTTTACTAAAATGAAAATTAAATCGCCAAGGCGTCCAGTGCCCAGTCTCGTTCACTTATTATTTAGTATCTGACATGCATTTTAGTCTACAAGGTTGTTTATGCAATCCTAAAAATTAAAGTCCTTTAAGTTGTTACAGTGTAAATTATATTTATTACAGGGGCAGATTCAGTATATGTATCAAAATGGTTCGCGTTTGAAGACTTTGCTTTTATGAAAGATAAAGACGCACCTTTCGAAACATTGGATACAATGTCTGAAAATGTGAGTACCTGCTAGTTTTAAAAACGATTTTGTCAAGACACTGCGCCGTTGGTAACAAAGTGGTGGGCTAGATGGGAACGAATTTTTTGTGCATAATTTCCCGCTCTTCTTGGAATACACTCGAAAGGCAGTAACGATATAGGTGCAGGTTCGTCTCTCCAAGCTCCAGGTATTAGTTCCATATCAGTGTCTTCACTATCTATTAGTCCGGGCGGAGTGTATTGTGATCTTGTTTGAGTTCTTTTTCTCAAATAATTATGCAAATGTATAGTTGCTAGTACAACTTTAGTTGCTATTTTCGGCTGCAGTAACATAGGTTTACGTAGAACTCTAAAAGCTGAGCTCAGAATACCGAATGCGTTTTCGACAACTCTTCGCGCTCGGGACAGTCTGTAATTAAATATTCTTTCATCTGAACCCTTTGCTAGATCTCCTGGAAAAGGTTTCATGGTGTATTCATTGAGAGCAAAAGCTTTATCAGCCAGAATCACATATGGTACTTTGACCTCATAGGGCACTTGAAGAATAGATGGAGGCGGCGGTTTTTTATGGTGTCTTCGACGGCTTCATGTCTCATGTCCGCCATTAGTTGTATGCCACATTGTAACCTATTTAAATTTTTTTTTTCGCCCACCAACGCCTTTTTCGTTTAAAATTATTGCGAATGAGGTGATGAATCACAATAAACGCGGCTGCCGCACGACCACGCGCGTCCATGGTGAACGAACTAATTGGCGCGTGCGCCATGCGCTGATCGAGTTGAATCGCTTGACACGCGCGGCAGCCGCGGTCTACCTAAATTCCGTCGAACATTTGCCGCGCGAGCCAATGTTCACGCGAACACTGGCTCGCGCGGCAGCCGCGCATAATTTGTACGCGCCTTTAACGCAAAAACAATGCATAGATCAATTAACTTTGACTTTTGGTGATAAGCTCCATCAAAAACTACTGTGTATCACTGGTTTAGTGAGTTCAATCGTGGACGTAGTATGCTTACGGACGAAGTTAAGGAAGGTCGCCCGAAATCGGCCGTTGTACCACAAAATATTGAAGCAGTGCGGAAACTTATAATGCATGACCCTCATGTTACGTATCGCGAGATAGAGGCAATTCTGGAGATATCTATGACGAGCATTAATAAGATATTACATGAACATTTAGCTGTAAAAAAATTTGTTCGCGTTGGATACCGCACAATTTAACTAAGGATCAAAAAGAGGCTCGCGTCGAATGGTGCAAAAAAAATTTGAAAATATATAACCGTGGTGACTCAAAAGCTGTTTATAATATCTACACACGTGACGAATCTTGGATATATGCGTATGATCCCGAAACTAAACAGCAATCAACAGTGTGGGTGTTTCAAAATGAGCCGAACCCTACGAAAGTTACTCGTGCAAAAAGCACCTTGAAGCAAATGGTCGCCTGCTTTTTTGGTATGAATGGCCATGTGGCTACAGTGCCACTAGAAAATCGTAAAACGGTTAATTCGGAGTGGTACACGACCATTTCTTTGCCAGAAGTGTTTGAAGAAATACGTAAAGACAACCAGCGACGCAGAATCATTCTTCACCATGACAACGCCAGCTGTTTTGGAAGGTCAAAATATAGAATTAACGGGTCCCCCACCGTACAGCCCTGATTTGGCACACAATGATTTTTATTTATTTCCAAATGTAATGAATAGATTACGTGGTCAGGGTCCACAGTGATGTTAATATGTACTTATCCTAGGTTAGTAATCTTTTACATTAACTTAAATTAAAATACACTGGCAGGAGCAAGTTTGTTGTAATATAGCACCACGCGTTGCCCAGCTCGTTCTACAGGTGAGTATTTTCCTTGTCTTTGAAAACTGTATTTTTTATGGGTTAACTATTATTTTTACATTATATTTATCAAGTCAACTCCAGCGCGTTGCCAACTTTTTGTTTGTCACTCACCTTTTTGTGAATTCATTCATCTTTTTCTCATGTTTGTGTTCTGCGCTACGAGGGAATATTCAATCATCGAATAAAATACTAAAACACTGATGCCCTCTATAACTTGGTTGGGCGCAGATTTGAACTCGAAACTTTCGAGTGATGACAACTCAGGTCTAGTTTACAGGTACAAAATTTTTCTGTGCACTTTGGCGATGGAAATGCAAAAAAGATTGCCAGAAAATTTGTCTATCCTAAAACCTAGTTTAACTAATATTTTGTAGAGATTTCACCGAAGTTCTGTATACGGGAACAAAAATGACATTGAAGCAGAATGGAACCAACTGCAAAACAAACTATGGACAAACGTGTCTGGGTCATCTGCTGAATTTTATGCTGAAGTATAATAAAATAGTGTGTGTGTAAGTTCAATGACTGCGACGCGGGGAATTGCAAACGCTTTGAAAATATTTCTAAATTTGCAATGGCGTTATTGACGCTGCCTGTATCCAACGCATCAGTAGCACGTGCTTTCTCCACCTACGCAATTATAAAAAATAAGCTAAGAAACCGGTTATCACTGAAAATATGTCAAAACATCCTGATGGTCCGATTTTCCCTGCAACGAGAATATAAATCATGTGTAAATTTCTCACCAACGAGCAACATGATAAAAAACTTCAATTTGCGAATGTACGAGTACAACAAAAAATCGCCTAATGACGAAGACGATTACGATGACGATACAGTGCTCGAAATAATTAACAATATTGTATGTTAATTAATTCAAGCACTGTTTCTCCAAGCCTAACACTTTCGTAGCCGGTTAATTTATATTCCATAAAATTTCCATTTCAATATGACTGTGTTTTATTTTATGAGTGTAATATTTTACAAAAAAACAATTTCGACAGAAACCTAACGCCAGTATAGGTTAAAAAAAACATACCTTCTTAACCTTCCATAGCTGCGTGCGTCTCTGAGGCCTCTTGTCGATTACACGGTTTCTCGCCGTGAAAATCTACGGTTAATTCGCCGCGTTTAGGCACGGTCGTCAGTGTTGTATGAATCATTATAAGAGCTTGTCGACATGCACGGTGGCGCCACGGCACGGCGCCGCGGCCGTGTACGCCGTGTCTGCCCCTCGGCGCGCCGCGTCTACGCACGGCGTGATTTTCACCAGTGTTGTATGGCAGTCTATCGGGGTGTGTCGACGGCGCCGGACGTACGCACGGACTCGTGACCGTTTATATACGCTGTTTCGCGATTTATTTATAAAATGAACATAAATCAAGAATTATTAATTACGTTGATTCAAGAAAGGCCTGTAATATGGGATAAGACCATAGATGATTATAAAAATAAGCGACTTAAATATGATTCCTGGAAAGAAATATTTATTCATTTCCAGCCCACATTTGAAGATTTGAGTGGTGATGAGAAAAACAAGTTTGGTAAGTTACAGATATTTAATTATTAACTTTTTACTTATTATGCATAGTTGTTTTGATAGGAGAGGCGACCTTCGTTAGATACAAAATATTGTGCAAATCTGTTGCGAACTTCATTAGCCGCCAAACTTCCGCGAACTGCATTCGTGATAGGTAACTGGATTAGTTCCGATTCTGAATCAATGGGGGACTCATTTTCACTCGCATTGTGAAACTGAAAGTTTTCCTGCTTATGTATAAAATTTTGCAAAACACAACATGTTTTCACAATATCAACTGCCAAATCGATGGACACATTCATTGGCCGGTGAAAAATTCGCCATTTATTGGATAAAATGCCAAACGCACATTCAACAAATCTTCGCGCTCTTGTGAGTCTGTAGTTAAATGTACGTTTTATTTAATCAAGCTGATGACCTCCAAATGGACGAAGCAAGTGATAATGCAAAGCAAAGGCTTCGTCCGCAACGAACACATATGGCAAATCGTAGTCAGTTCCAGGCAAACGTGTTGCATCGGGTAGATTTAATCCGTTGTTTGTTAATTTTTTCCAAAATGGGGTCTCTTTAAACACACTGGAATCACACTCCTTTCCGTAGGCGCCAACGTCAACAAATATAAAGTTGTAATCGCTATCTACTACTGCCATCAAAACTATAGAAAAAAAATGTTTGTAACTTAAAAACATCGAGCCACTATCAATTGGCTTAATAAGTCTGATGTGTTTTCCATCGACCGCCCCTAACCTAAGCACAGCGGAAAGTTGGAAGATTTTTGAAATTTGCTTGCAATGTGTAGCCAGTCTTCTTTAGATGGCATGTTCATATATTCTTTATAGAGTTCTAACCAAATGTAGTGGCATACTTCACGTACGATGCAACTTATGGTTTTTATTCCAATTCTATAGCTGTAGTATAGGTCAGTAAAGGTATCCCCTGTTGCTAGATACCTGAAATACACCGTGGGCTGTTTAAACCTGACCGATTTTAACCATAGGTTCCTTAGCTAAAATAGAGTAAAAAAAGTCGTACAACATGTAGTCCGAAAATGCATAGTTTTTTAGAAAATCGCAATTTTAAGTATTTAACAAATTGAATAATCTCAAGTATAACGCACCCTAAGAATGTGACGTAATTATTTGCACTTAATTTTTTCTACGCAGAATCACAATAATCATTATTGGCCAGTATCTTGTTCCTAAGTTTGGTGTTCAATTACAGAAAGGTTTTATTACGGAATGTAATTTTACGTATAACGAACACGCCATTTACCGCTGAGTGCCAGTGTAGTTAGTACTCGTATTATGTATCAAATTATTATCTTTTCTTTATCACATACACGTTTATCGCTAAACTAGACTTATGTTTAGATTCTGCATTTTATCAATTATCACTAGAGTGCAACCTATTATACCTACATAGTACATTACGATAATAGAACTGGCCGGTAAATTGAACTTAAATAATGTCAATAACGTCAATGTCTAAAATTATTTTTGTGACTGTCACGTGAGGTTTATGTATTAATTGTAATATTATTGTGCGTGTTTTTGTTATAAATCGTAATAAAAATAACCACAATGCCTCATTATCCCTCGGAACATTTAGCGGATATCCATTTCATCTACGGATTTTGCAATGGAAACTCGCATAGGGCTGTAGTTGAATACAGAAGAAGATTTCCGAACCGCCGAATTCCGCATCATTCAACTTTCGTGGATATACATAGACAGTTTCGTGAAAAAGGCCTCAATAAACATCGAAGAGAAATGGCGATGAATTTGGATTTACGAACAGAGAACAGAATTATGAATTTAATTATTGAAGATCCGACATTATCGTCAAGAACCGTAGGACGGATTGTAAATGTCAATTACAGACAGGTATTAAAATTGTGGAAAAGATACGGGCTGCATGCTTTCCATTATCGAAAAGTTCAAGGTTTAGTGGAGAATGATGGACTTGCTAGACTCGCGTATTGCCAAAGAGTCACCCAAAAGTTAGTAGAACACCCAGGGTTTCTTAATAAAGTATTATGGACCGATGAATCGATGTTTACAAGGCAAGGAGTGTTTAATTCTCGTAATCAACATTTATGGCAAGAAGAGAATCCTCATGCGAAGAGAGAAAATTCGTATCAATACAAATTTTCCGTGAACTTGTGGGCTGGAATTATAGGTAATAAATTGATAGGTCCAGTCATATTTCCAAATCGATTGAATTCAGCCAATTATTTGAATTTTTTGAGAAATGAGCTTAATGACTTACTAGAAGATGTAGATTTGGAAACACGAAGGGAAATGTGGTTCCAACACGACGGTTGTCCGGCCCACTTCGGTATTGAGGTGCGAAATTGGTTAAACGAAGCATTCCCGAACAGATGGATAGGCCGCGGGAGCAATGTTCTTGCCTGGCCCGCTAGGTCGCCAGACTTGACGCCCTTAGATTTTTTTTTATGGGGGACATTGAAAGACAAAGTGTACTCTACACCTGTACACACAAGAGAGGAATTGTTACTAAGAATTACAGCAGCCTCCGAAGAACTCAAAGCAAATTTTGTGGACCTTAACAATCAGATACGTTTAAGACTTAATGTATGTAGTCAAAATGGTGGATCACACTTTGAAAATCTTATTCATTAAAACATGTTATCGCATATCATTTATTTTCTTTTTCTTTGGTGTAAGTTGTTAGTGTGTAACAGCAAAATAAATACTGACATACATTCATAAATACTAAAATTAAGAACGTTTATTATTTAAGTTTTAACTTAAGGGCCGATTTTACAATCCTCAGTTAGTCCCTAATTGGACTGTTACCCATACATTAATTAGTAAACAATCCATTGACAGTGACACACTCACGTTTTACTCGCTGTGCATCGTGTGATGTCGGAGTGATTCGTGAAGAGTCGTACTCTCTTTCTCGATAAAGGACATAATTTTCTTATTCACACTCTCAATTAAAGATTCGTTCACAGTGAACTGCGATGCCTAATTGATTTACTTTGTTTCAAAAATTAAAAAAATATAAACTCGTAATTGGACATATGTTCATATAACATTTTTTACTTGAAATCTCGTCAGGAATATGTGGTTGAAATCGGTCGGGTTTAAACAGCCCACGGTGTATAAAACAAAACGGTTCAGGTTCAAATACTAAAACCGCATTTTAGGTCGGGGTCGGTTCAGTTTAGGTCGGGGGTTTTTGTAAATTTTGAATTTAATTATTATTATTTATTTATTTTCAGGGAAAATGGTGATGAAGAAGTGGACTAATATGAAAGATAGTTGGATAAAATATGACAAAAAATTAATGAATGTAAGTCTGGTTCTGCAGCAAAAAAAATAAGAAAATATATGTTCAATGATGAAATGATGTTCCTAAAAAAAATTGTTGAGCATCGCAAGACCGTGTCTAACATGACTGAACATGTTAATGATTCTAGCCTCAGTAATGAAAGTATTGATAGTGCAGCTGCAGTCCTAAATCAATCAAGCTCGGGAAACACTGAAAGGAGTGAGACGCAAAGGGCAAAAAAAAAAGAAAAAATGAACTAAGTGAAGTTGACATTAGGTTTATGAAGTTTATGGATTCAGCAGAACGAGATGAGAAAGAGAAAAGCCGTAGTATGAACTTTTTTATGGGAATCGCTGATACAGTTGACAAGTTTAGTGATGAAAATATGATAGACTTCCAGTTTCAAGTAATTTCAATAATTAAAATGATTCAACAAAGACAGTGTACTCAGTATACACCTACATCAAGAAACCAATGGGATCAAGGCCATCAAGGATATCTAAGTGGTACAGCATCCTCAAATGCGCAATCGTCAACATATGGATATTCTACAGCTACTAGATCGGGCTTTGGAATAAATCGTCCACAGACGTCTTCTCATGATTTTGGACACGGTTCTGGTTTCGAGCCAATCCACGTATTTCCGGAAATGTAACGACGGGTTTACTGCAAAAGGTAAACTGTGAAGACTATTTTCATACTCACTGCTAGATCTAAGCATCCTATAACTAAACTTAACTATTATGCATACGACGGACGACGAAAAGGCCACGGAGGCATCGTATTTAGTTAGCTATCGCATTAAACAAACAGGTTAAGCGCACACTATCGCTGAGAATTTGATAAAAGCATGCGTGTCAGACATAAAAAAATGTGTGCTCGACGATAAATCTGCAAAGCATGTTTCTACTGTGCCGCTATCAAACGATACTGTTTCGCGCCGAATTCGTGATCTGACCCCGTATCTTGGTCAGCCTTATCACGCGATAAGTGACAAGATAGAGAGAGTGACGCGTGCTCTATCTTATCACTTACCGTGCTACGGTGTAATTTTACGAGGCGGTTGTTATGGGTTTTAAGACTCATAGCGCCATCTATCACAGCATATCAACGACTCACGGGCGTTCGCGGGAAGGCGACACCTACTGATATTCGGCGGAACTACGAGCGCACCGAAGTTGGAGACAAACCGATAACAGTTCAGACTGGTCGATATTATTGTTTTATTAATATCTTTACAGATAATTTAGAAATCGTAAAATAGATCTTTTAGAAACATTGAAGCTAGTTGTTAAATAAATCTTTGGTTTTCATGCATTCAGTGCAACTGATGCAAGTCTATCTTTATGGTACGGGAGATCGGAGTGAAGTTGTATGTGGGAAAGTTTTGTCCTCCTTCGGCTGTCAAATCGCTGAGGAACGTTTTTTGACAGAGATGTGAGCGGAAGGAGAGGACGCTTTTGGAATCGCTTCGGCCGAAGGGCCATATTTTTTAACTTAGAGTCAATTTTAACAATGCAGTTTTAATCTCAACGCATCTCGCGACCTAATGCTGCGATGACACAATGGACATATTGGTAAGTACAACGCGAATCTCGCCGATTGGACGATGGAAATATTTGTTACGTTCGGACATGGTTTTAATGATATAACGTTCTTTGTTTCAGACATAACTTTAAATAACTTCAAGGAGATAAATCTGGTCGGCGGAACGAATCACAAGGCTAGCTTATGTACTCTTGCCAGGTACTTAAATAACAGTTTCAGTGTTTGTTCCGGAGAGTGTGGGAAAGTTGAGGATCGTTTTGTTTTGAATCTAAACTTGAATGTGGTTCACAGCGACTGCGTGCTGGCCGCTCCGCTTCGCTTCGCGCTACGCGGAAGCCCAACCACGCAATAGGCAATTTGGAGTCGGGCGCTGGGAGGTGTCCGCGTGGCCACGGTGATCAACAGTTCTTCATTTGCGGAAGCCGTCACGTCACGAGCAGGGTCTCATCTGAGGTCCTGGGTGGACGCAGTGAATGACGCCGGCGCCGTGACGCATGTGGATCGCGTCCCTAGGAGGTGATTTCTTTCCATATTTCATGAGCCACGTTTTCGTTCAAAACCATGTGTTAGCAAAATAGAGTCATAGTATTAGTATTAAAATCGCAGCCTCATACAAACCAAGCATTACAACTATGCCTATTCTCTAATTAATTAACTTTAAAAACCAAGACTTCGTCCTCGGTCAGACATTTTAAAATTTAGATCTCCTTAAGAGAAAGCTACGCCCTTAGCTCTAAGCCTTAGTTAAGATTTACACGCAGCGAGACGATTGAGTGGCTTGTTCTATTTGTATATGTGTTTTAATGGCAATAAATCTACTTGTCAAATAATCTTTCTTTGTTCATATTTCTGACCATTGTAAAAATAGGTATCCTGTTTAATCTCTTTTGCATTTAGGAGAATAAATTATAAATGCATGGCGCCCTTCTAATATCAGCACACATCAATAGCCGTGTGCCCAAAGCGCACCCACCTCTGTGAAATTATCTACCTGTCTGACTAGGCCAGTGCAAGTAACCAAGTGTGGACGTATCTCCGAGCGCGTCAAGTATCCTTCACACTAAGGTAAACGATAGCCGTCCTACAACATCATCAGAAACGGTTTATCACATTACAACCGTGTGATAAGGCCGTCCATGCTACGGGGTCTGCAATTCCTGTCCGGGAAGCTGCAAGAAATCCCTCTATAGCCGTGTCCACACCGGACGAACGGCTCGCCCGAGCCATTAAAAACGCTCGCCCGAACGGTTCGGGCGAGCCGTCAGAAAGCTCGGGCGAGCTGTTAAAAGGTTCGGCCGCAAACGCTCGGTCATTGTGGACGGGCGTTCGGGCAAACGCGAGCGGCTCGCCCGAGCCAAGTCGGCTCGGGCAAATTTACGCGAATTATCGCGATGAAGCCGCACGTGCGCACAGCTGTCGCTGCGACAACATTAATTTTGCTTCTGCATTTAGTTCGAAATCGGAGGAAATGTATTTAAAAAAAGCCGCAAAATGTGGATGCGTAGAATTTTTGCTAACCGAAATGAGGCCGCGAAAAAAAGAAATTACCTACATCCTATAACCTACTATTTTACTTACTTTGAAACGAGCAATAGGTACCTACTATTCGTATAAATACTTGTAATAACGTTCTCGGAAAAAGCTCTAACGATTTCGATGAAAGAGGTTTTCGCGGCCGAAAAATCGATTTTGCCAAGTCTCATATGTCTCAACTCATTTTTATAATCGCTTCCATTCGCTTTTTTTCCGCCGCTACATAACGTAGATACAGTCAAGGTCACCAATATGTATAGGTACACCACAAACTTACAGAAATATGTATACAGACCTTATTACTACGGAAATAAGGTTGTTGTATATATATTTATGCAACTTTGGGTAAGTATATACAGGGTTGGGCACATTAAGTGTCCTAGCTTTATATCGTTTTTTTCTTACATAATCCAACTTTTTTTACCACATATACATGTTTTTAAAAATAAAATTTATTCGTCTTTTTGATCGCTAGACTTCAAATTGATGTTTTTTTGTTTTTCTATTGTTTTCAACAATGGACGCGAAACGTGAGATCGTTGTCGATTTGCACATGAAAAATTTTCGCCCGTGCGAGATATTAAGAAAGCTGAAACAATTAAATATCAATATAAAGTTCATATCGCGGACAATCAAGCGATTCAAGGAAACAGGGTCTTCACGAATCAGGCCCAAACCTGGACGCAAACCATATGTCCGTGTCCAAAAAGTTGTTAAAAATGTTCGTGGGCGTATTAGGCGAAACCCGGCTCAGAGTGCAAGTAAACTCGCGAAAGATATGAAAATATCCCGCCGATCCATGAGTCGTATATTGCGACAGGATCTTGGATTGAAGGCCTACAAAAAACAAAAAAATCACGGACTAACGGGCGCCCAGAAAAAAGCCAGAGTTACAAAATGCAAGGAGCTCCTAGCATGGCACGACGGCGATGACATTATTTTTTCGGATGAAAAAATGTTTCAATTGGAAGATAGCCACAACCAACAAAATGACCGTGTGTATGGCGTATCATTGAGAGACATACCAGTGGACAAATTAGCTGTCCAGCGATTTCAAAGTGCGTCGGCTGTCATGGTTTGGGGTGCTATATCGCCTAGAGGGAAGTTACCACTGGTGTTCATCGATCGAGGAGTCAAAATCAACCAAGATTACTATATTCAGAACGTATTGCAGGGTAATTTACTAGAAAATGCCCGGAAGTTATATGGGAGTGATTATTTTTGTTTTCAGCAAGACAGTGCTCCATCTCACAAGGCCAAACGCACTCAAGACTGGTGTCGAATGAATTTGACAGACTTTATATCTTGGCAAGAATGGCCTTCTTCGTCACCAGACTTGAATCCGTTGGATTTCTCAATATGGGGATTTATGCTGAGTAAGCTAGGGAGCACACACGGCATGAATTTAAATTCATTCAAGGATCGGTTAGTGAAGATATGGAACGATATTCCAGATGAGGTAGTGCGTGCCGCGTGTAACTCCTTCTATGGCAGAATGCGGAAAGTAATTAAAGCAAATGGAGAGAGATTTGAACTTATGAATTAATTTAATAATTTAAAGTTAATGTTTTATATATTTATTAAAAAATATTTTAAATCTATCGAGTTGTTTTCATTTTATGGACATTTTAAAGTAGGACACTTAATCTGCCCAACCCTGTATACATATCTTTGACCTCGACTGTACATACCTGTCAGACATTTTTTTTTACTTTGTCAAAACTTGGATAACTACCGATATTTACAACTGTCCTACAAAGCTACATGGTTATAATAGTACACTCTATGTTTAAATAAAATACGTAGGGCAAAAATCGCCCTCGCCTGCTGTCGTTCGGCCGAACAAAACCACCGTCCACATAGGCTGAGCCGCTCGCGGCTCGGGCAAACCGTTCGGGCAAGCATTCGGAGACTCGCCCGAACGGCTCGGGCGAGCCACCGCTCCCCCGAATCACGTCCACACCGGGCGAGCACGTTTGCGCGAACGATGTTCGGGCGAACCGTTCGTCCGGTGTGGACACGGCTTATCAAAGGCTTCTTTGATGAACAAATACGAGCTGATTTTATAAAAGAAGAAGGCGGTTTTTACGAGATATTTCCATCAAGATCGGGCATAAGTTGCCATGCAGATCCGAATAGCAAAATGTCAAGGAAGGTTAATTGTGGTTCACATTGGAAGTGAAGTCGGATTGTAGTTAGTGAGTGAAACACGAAAACTTCTTATTGTGAGAAACGGTTCATAAAAGTGACCACAAAAATGCGAGCGGGTGATGAGATTGCTTTACATAGACAACGCGAATTACCATACAAGGTAAATAAAGAAGCCCGTGCAATTCTAGAAATGCACTTTTTTCATATCATAACTTGTCATTTCATCCAAGACGCTTGGAAAAAACTCTTATCATGGGATGCAAAAAGGAAAAAAATCATTTTATATGGTTAACATTCGTTACACAATGGAGAAAAGTTAAAGCATAGATTAGATTAAGGCCCTTAACCAAGTATAACATTTTTTTTGCAATTCACCCATAAGGCAAAAAATGAGGAAAATAATGGAGAATGAAATAATGGAGAGGTTAAAAAATTAAGCACAATTATCACACATACCTATGTGATGAAAAAAGGGGGGTAAAGGTTTTGAGGTTCATTTAGGCCTACATGAAGGGCTATGCTATGTCGGAAGTAATAATAAACCATTAAATTTCAATGAGGTAAAACGGCTTTTGCAAGAAGTTTTATAGTGAACATATCACAAGAAAATTGGGCCAAGAGTGTCGAAAATGCGTGAAAGAAGAAATCATCATGTTATAAGCTCGACCACACTATGGACAAGACTGTCGATCATTTTATAATAAAATTAGAAGCGTCAAGTGACAGCAGTGAAATAAGTTGTGACTGTGAATCTGAAACATAAAATAATTAAATAATTAAAATATAATCATAATATAATCTCACTATAGTTCATGGCGACCTTGCAGTAAAGGACCAAGAAACTTCGCAAGCAACGCAGTCAGATCCAGAAACAAGAACCAAGTACAAGATGCCGCACATCGAGGGACACGAAATGACGGCCAAAATCGACATCACCATTGAGGGAATCAACGTCCAGTTAGTCGGCCCCATCAACGTGTTAAGAAGTTTGCGGATAACCGTACAACCAAACGGAAGGACCGTCTAACAGACGGCAAACATCGACGTCACAGCGTCAATACCATTAACGGCATCACCTGCGGAAACACCAAAACCGCAACCACAGCAAACCCAACACCGCGAGCCAGACCAGCCCACAGCAATAGTACAACGATAACGGCAGCCCATCTCGACACCATCAACGGCCCCAACTCCGCTAGTACAGGCGCATCAGCGAGCTCCGAATTACAGATTCATTCACAAGATTTTTTTAATAAAGATACAGTTCGTTTTTTTTTATAGTCGAGTACACTCGCGTGCAAAAGTATCGAATCACTTTGCATTTTTTCGTTTGCATCAGATATCTTTGTAAATCGGTTAATTCTTCTAAATTATTTAAATGTAATTATGTTTGTTGGAATATTATTATTACACACATCTCCGCATCTTATCCTGTGAAGAATACCCTGAAAAAATGGAAGCCACCGAAGCTCAAGTCGCCGTAGTCGTCAAGCTCCTGCAAGAAGGGCGTAGTCAACGCTCAGTGGCTGCCGAAGTGAATCTGAGCCAGTCCACAGTCTGTAAACTGTACCAGAGTTTTCAGCTGACAGGATCACTTACTGCAAGACCAAGAAGCGACCGCAGAAGGTGCACATCGGAGAGAGACGACCGCTTCATTGTGTCGACGGCTCTTCGAAATCGTCACCAGACTGGAGTTACCATCCAGCAGCATCTGCGGGACGTGCGAGGAGTGGTTGCCAGCGAGTGGACCGTGAGAAGAAGACTCAAGGCGGCGACCCTGACACCCAGGAGGCCTGCGACTGGGCCCAGGTTGCTGGCAAGGGACCGCACAGCCCGAAAGGAATTTGTCAGTATTCACAAAAATTGGACCCTTGACCAAGGGACCCCGATTCTGTTCTCGGACGAGTGCAGAATGTGTTTGAATGGCTGCGACCGAAGAAGAAGAGTCTACAGGAGGCCAGAAGAACGCTACGCTCAGTGCTGCTTCTCCGAAAGGGTCGCCTATGGAGGTGGCTGTCATGTTCTGGGGCGGCATCTCGTACGATGCACGGACTGAGCTGGTTTTTGTACCGGGTGGTGGTCGTGGCGGTGGATTAACTGCTGCCAGGTACATAACGGAGATTTTGGAAGACCACGTCGTCCCTTATGCTGGTAGTTTTGATGAGGGGTTCATGCTAATGCAGGACAATGCCCCTTGTCATACCGCAAGGGTCACCGCTGCCTACCTCCACGAGGTGGGCATCGATACCATGGCCTGGCCTGCGATGAGCCCGGACCTTAACCCCATTGAGCACATGTGGGACCGTCTTAAGAGGAACGTTCGGGCCCGGAATCCTGCTCCTTCCGCTGAAGATTGCCTTGCTGGAGGAGTGGGAAGCGATTCCTCAAAATTATATCAGGAAGTTAATAAAATCAATGAAAAATCGTTTACTTTGTGTCGGTAGGGCTAGGGGGGGTAATACCCGTTACTAGCGTATTCATAATAAATTGAATTTTATTCTGAAAAAGCCTTTTATTTCGAGTTTCCCTTGTTGATTTTAAAGCCATTTTCGAGCTACTTCCGGTATTCGAGTTTTTTTCAGCCTTTGGATCTGAAATATTATTGAGTTGGCACATTTTCCAAAGCGTTACATTGTAAGCTTTCATTTGATACCATAATTTTCAGATTCGAATGGGAAACTACAAAGATATCGGATGCAGACGAAAAATTGCAGTGATTCGATACTATTGCACGCGAGTGTACACTGGTATGGTACGGTACGTGAGTTAAGTGGAATTTAATTTAGAATACTAGTCCTTAGATTTGATCATGGTATCTGGACTACCGTGCCCTCCGTGAAAATTTTTGGAGACTAATGTCTTAATGTAATTGTGACTAAGTAGGTACAGGCGACCGAAAGTGAGGCCTGATATGCCGTTATTGTTGATAGGGTGACCAAGCCCTCGGGTAACCATTCCCATTTATATAGATTTGAGGCATGCGCAGAAGCATAGCCAAGTTATGTCCTTGATCATAGTCTACGTTCACAGGTGTCCGTGAAAGGCTTAACTTTTATAATATTAGGAGCTGAGTCTGAAAAAAGTCTGGTTCTTTTTTATCCTATACTTACTAGCTTTTGTGTTTTAACAAATGATGTCAAAATGTAATGTTAAGCTTAAACAAGTTTGAATGGTTGAAGTAACGCTTCCATTAGACACTGATAAACACGACCCACAATCACATAGGTTTGCGATCCCTTCACGTCGAGACGCCCGCTACCGCAAGAACAAAAGTAAAAAATTATCATAACGAGGCACAAAAAAGGTATTAATGATGATTCATTTTGAAAGATTATTAAATCAAACCGACCAACAGCGATTCCAAAAGCATGAATTAACATTTTATTTTATAACAGGGCCTGAGTTGCAAGTTGTTTACCTGGCATTATTCGAACTTTTGCTAAAATCCATTTTCATAGATGCTTTTCTCGACAGCACAATCGCCCAACAAGTCTGGTACAGGCATAAGACTGTTTTTAATCTCTTCTAATTTATTAAATTGTAGGTTTACCACATTACAATCCTTTTATTTATTGCCCTGTTTTCCCAACAACTAACCATACATTAAGTTACTTCAACAAGACAAATATAAAATCGAAAGGGCAAGTTCAACCTCTAGGCAAATGATAAATTCCAAATTGCAGCTAACAGCTGTAAGAACTTTAATTTCACACCAAACACCACAATAAATGCATTATTCCAAACAATACAAACTACAATTCACAATGTCAATTTCAATCATTTGTAAACAAGTTCTTATCAAACATATTTTTCCAATGCCTAATTCATATTGGCCACCATGAGTGATAAAGTATTTGATGGCTCAAGAATTAAGACTCACAACAACTTTCTTTACTGTTATCTATAGATCAACCATCATTTTTGATTCAATTAACTGAGACAAGGTGCAATGGAAGCTATAGGAATTAGGGCATCATTTAACAAATTATGAATATAAAGCAAATATTCAAGATAAACCACTCTCTAACGAGAGAAAGATCAAGAATACTCGACACTATGTGTCATTGCCAGAAAGTGCCTTGGAATTAAGCTAGTCAGACCGCCCGATTCCAGGACAAGAGTTGGACGCGCCACGCAACCACAATATCAAGGAAAAAGGAACAGGTCGGCCATTGGCACGCTGGACACACAATCCAACTATGTTTTGAGGACCCGAGGCAGATACGCATGGCAGACCTTGTGACCATGGCTGCCTTTACATTCTCTAAAAGGCTTTTTATTTTATTCTTTTTTATTTAATACCACTTAGTTTTGCACGTATATTAACTTGATAAATTAATGGAATGTTAAGCAACCGAGGCGCGCTTTATTGTGACCAGAATCAAACCAGACAGTGATTGCTTCCCTGAGGCTGAAGTATGGCGACTAGCCACTTTCAGTGTTTAGCAGTAACACAATGGTTTACTGCTACATAAACGCATATTGCTTGGATAAGCGTTGACCAAATGTATATAATGTTAGGTTTTCAATAATAAAAGGTAGACCTTACACCGAACTAACAGTTGTCTCACTGCTGCCCAGGCTCTGACCTCTCACTACCCTTCAACCCATCAACATCTTATATTACATGGCGACCTTCCAGTAAAGAACCAAGGAACTTCAAACGCAGTCAGAACGGGCCCGCTCCGTGCGCCTGCCGGAACGGGCCCCGCCCCACCGCAGCTTCACATCAGCAAGAAGAAGAACAAGCAGACCCTGCAGTAAGGACCTAGAACTTCTAACACCAAGAACAAAAGAAGAAACAGCAATACAACGAGAACGCAGTCAGAAACACATCAAGACAAAGAAAAAAAAAAAATTTGAATACTCGAACAACAACAGCGACACAGAACAAGCGACAAGAATGGCAACCACATTTCAAGTAAACATCGGAGGTTTAGACGTCACTATTTCCGGGCCAAGGGACATGCTGAATAACATCAGCATAACAGTATCTAAGGGAAAACTACAGATACAAACGCATCTACCACCAGCAACGCCACCGCCAGCACCAGCACGGCCAACAACGACGGCAACACCAACACCCACGGAAGCACCAGTGGCAACAGCTCGGGTTGCACCAACGCCCCGGCAGCCACACCGACACAGCATACCTCCTCTGTGCGACGTCTACCCTGAGCCGCCGCTGGCAAGAGCGCACCGCATGATGAGAACGGCGCACGAAGAACTGGCACCCGAGAATACGCAGAGCAGAGGAAGAGGATGGCGCAGACGAGTGGTCACCGCGCCACTGCGAGAACCATGGCACCGGACCGTGACGGAACTCCGGGAGCCGACCACAGAGCTGTAGGTTTCCATTTATAAGTAGTTACTAGAAATTTTAAGGTAATTTCTTTAATTTTTTTTTTTTGTTTTTCATGTATCAACAATTAGTGTTGTACTTATATGTGTCATTAATTAATTTTAACTGGTCAACGCTAAACTCAACTTAAATAATTCATACGGGTTACTCATGTTTTCAATCATAATTAACCAGTGTCACTTAAAATCATTTAACCCAATTAATTTTGCAGTAAACAAGTTCAAGTATTTCGCAATACGTCCGGTATTGCCGCGTTTCGCAATATCCGCGCGCTCGGAAACGGACACCCGCGCGCGTAAGCAAAAATTTTAAGTAGGTCACGCGTGTCGGCCGCCTACAAGTAAACTTTTAATTATCAGTGAATGTAATTTGATATTCACACTTAGAAATTTTTACGTAACAATTACACTTTGACTAGTTATTGAACTGATCATTTAATAATGTAGTCTAGTGAATTAAATATTGAATTTATTGCTTTCCTTATAGGAAATTTTTATTAATGAAATTTTTATTTCAAATATTTTTTTTTACTCTCTCAGTACTTGGTAAGGTACGGTACAGATTTATGTTAGGAGGTGAAGGCACATTTTTATAATGTGTACTTGCATCGGTTAGTTCACAATCCTTTTACTTGATCATAGTGTGACCTACCGTCCTCCGTGAGAGTATTTGGAGACTTTTAGTCTTAATATATATTGTGTTTCTAAGTACAGGCGACGGACCTGATATGCCATGTGGGTGACCATGCCCATGTTTTGAGTAAAGGGTGCGCACGGACGCGCAGCCCATTGAGTATATTATATAGGGTGACCATGCCCTGGGTAACCATTCCCGTTTATTATTTTTTAGGAGCGAAGACTCCATTGATACGGCATTCGATATTTTATAGGGTAAATGTACCAATACCGTAATACCAGTACAATACATGTAAAATTACTTTATACATGACTTTTAATGGTTCAATAGTTTTTTTGAGAGAGATTAATTAATTTTTATTAGAGTTTGTTAAATTAATATAGTTTTTTTTAATAGCGACAACAAATATACACTTTTAATGAAAATACTTCAATGATTACCATAACGGTTTAATTTCTTTTAATAGTTGAATTTTCTAACAATTACAAGCTACACTTTAATATACAGTGACACTGGGACATGATGAGGATTTTTTTTTCCCAGGGGTACCAACTGATTTCTTTTGTTTTAAAAATGTATAAACTTCTATTATAAGTAACTATACAGTGGTCCCCATATTCAACTTGTAAACAAGTAACATGCGTTTTCTTTTCCTTGCCACCCCGGGGGTAAAGGGAGCTTTCGGGGGAGGTGAAGTATGGCGACTAGCCACTTTCAGTGTTTAGCAGTAACACAATGGTTTACTGCTACATAAACGCATATTGCTTGGATAAGCGTTGACCAAATGTATATAATGTTAGGTTTTCAATAATTAAACGTAGACCTTACACCGAACTAACAGTTGTCTCACTGCTGCCCAGGCTCTGACCTCTCACTACCCTTAAACCCATCAACATCTTATATTACAAGACCCTGACACAGATCGTAGGAGAAGTAGATTATACATAATTTGTAAAACATGCTATCAAGTCTTTAATAACACGGTTTTCCACATTTAACCAATCTTTGGATGAATAATCACACCAATAAACGCAGAATATCCTATTCTAACCAAGCCCATCACAACAACCCAAGTTTTAGAGAGAAAACAACCTCTGTTATGTACATGTGAAATGTACAAAAACGAAAAACTAAGTCAAAACAATTGAAAATCACAGATTTCATTACACTCTCGATGCACCCCAGGTATAGCGTAATGTACCGATAACAAAAGATACTACTTCGTACTTGTTTACAAAACACATCAGCCAACGCCTACCACTAAACTTTTAACAAGATGATGTTTTGTGTGCGATAAACGCATTTCAAAACTGAAGCCACTGAGTTCGACACTTATTTCACACGTGTCTGGGTAATAACGACAATGCACTAGGCGATCGGTGGTTAACATAGTCAGCTAAGCCCGTTATCCGATAACATGCAATAACCCGTAAGTCATATTAAATTTGTTGTCTACAAACAAAAACTACACCACGCTTCGCCCTGAATAAATAATGAGGAAAGGAAATGACAATCAAATCAAATACAGATAAAGTAAAATAGGAAATAATAAGCGCTGTCTATGGCATAAGGCTTCAAACACACTGGCTCCGGCTCCTCAAGTTGTCACAACCAAACCAAAGAATATAATACTCGTCGCAACAACGGCCTTCAAAGGAGATGCTCCACGGGCCGATATCGGCGGACGGACGGAAGCATTCACAGAAAATCTAGTATGGAGTGACCTTGATTTGGTTGGCCACCGTGCTTCCGACATGGACACATACTTAGCGTACTAGCCCCCAGCCCCCCTAGCACACTAGATTTTATGTCCGACGTAAAGCATTCGTCCTATTCTGGCAAATATGCGAGTGCAAGAGGGACGAATGCTTTACGTCGGACATAAAACCTAGTGTGCTTGTCATTGTGTATTGTGCATACACAATGACAAGCAAAAAAAAAAGTACAGCGAATTTAAGTTTTTCATACAAAACTTGTTTTTGCTGTATTTCTTTTATTTTATAAACTGGAAACATATAAACTAATTACAGACGTAGATACTCCTCATGTCATTGTATATGCAAAGTTTCATCACAATCCAACACGTAGTTTTAAAATGAGAACGAAACTCCGTTTGTATGGAAAGGTGAAATTCGGCCGAGCTTACTGCGGACTCTTACGGCCTTATTACGGCATTATTTTTCTTTTAATATCAATTTACGCAGGACGCAAAATGATGATGAAAAAAAAACATGGCACAATCCAACTATAGGTACATTGATAATTAAATGTCTATAAACATCACTATTTTCAGATTCGGCTTAGATTAGATTGGATTGATTTTGTTGATTGGTCTTTCTCTGTCTAACGCATAGTTGCGTCCTGTCTGTATCATACGCCATGATGGTCGATTCTATAGTGGAGCCTTTAAAAATACAAAAGAAGCGCAGTTATTATGGCAGTTAGCATGATAGATTTTAACGTGATGTTTTACGGAATTATGAAATATATCGTGCTAACTGGACAAACACAGATTGAAGTCCGTTTTATAGCACATACAAGCTATTTAATAAATGTTTGTAAATTTCTGGAAAGATTTCTTACAAATTATTAAGTTACATTTTAAATATTTTACTTCAAAACATAACGATTAGACGAAAACGCTCATAAATTATTACCGTGGTTTGTGATGTACATGCATCCGTCTCATTCGCACTTGCTAGTTCGAGTACCTCTGCACCTCTGCTCTCACAGACTACGGCGCTACCACGAAAATCGAAACTCAAACTTCTTATACGTCACGTGTACATACGTGCATCCCTGTCACTGTCACTCAAGTATAGTAAGTGAGATAGAGATGGAAATACCCGAACTGCAGTGACGTTCAATAGTAAATTTGACAGCTAACATATTAATAATCTGTGGATACTATTGATATTTGTGGCATGGGGTGTACACATATCATGATTTGTCAGCCCCAATTCATCAGAATCTGACTAATTGCTATCGTCTAGATGTTGATGGAATTTGCATGATTGGGCCCGATTTTTGACTTTCGAGCGCTCGAAAATTAAATAAAAGTAAATGCTTCTGTAGTGTCATAATCACAGGCACTTACTTTCTACCGGTAGAATTAAATACGAGTGGTCAATACCGCACGTTTTGATTTTTTCTATCGTCATTTCAAAATAGCATTTCATAATTTTTGACAGTTTTAGAGTGAAAGAGTCGAGCGCTCGAAAGTCAAAAATCGGTCCCCTGCCAAGTGCTTTGTTCTCACAAATTTCGTTTATTAAAAAATATATATTCAAGAATATTGTTTAAATATTTTACACTGTAATTTTCATATTTCGACAATTTTTTTCAATTGGTTGTAGATAGAATAAGAATAACTAAGGAGAGCCGTGCTAGTTGATATAATATTAATCATATATAATCAGAATCACTATTAGAATCCTCTAAGATCACATAGGAATACATGAGCTAGAGCAAACACTGTTTTCTGCTTTTATTTCAGTCAAGGTAATTTTGACAGCCTGTAACGAGCACCAGACGGTCCTGCGGACTGCACGTGCTATATGAAGCTGTAATATAAAACAGTTGCAGCACGTCTATCATAAGACGGCCCCGACATACTCTCAAATTTTTGTGTGCTCTCGCCCTATCTCTCATCGGTTAGTATCAATCTTGCAGTCCACTTCGCAGGACCGTTTGAATGCGGCAATTATCGTTTTCGTACTGTTAACTGGCCACACTGAAAGAAATTGTAGTTGCAGATTGTTAAGGGGCCCACCCACTATCAGTCCGCCTGCAGTCCCTGGCCTGTCAGTTGTTCGGAACTGTCAAATTTTTGTTCTAACTGACAGGCTGATATCGTCCGGCAGACTGATAGTGGGTGGGGACCATTACATCTGTACGCTACACCCAATTCTGACTTGTTGTACTGACAAATTGGGGTAAAATCACATAATGTCATGAAACTAGAATATAATCTATATATACTCTAAGCATAATGTGGGGGGGTGTACCGCGCAACGAAAACGAACTTCGTTCGTGTATCTTCCTCTGTCGCTCGAACTAGCAAGTGCGACAGAGACGGAGATCCACAAACGAAGTTCGTTTCCGTTTCGCAGTCGGTAGGCCCTATGGATACCCCATCAGTCAGTGTCAGTGCGTTTTCATTCTTGTATATAGTATATATAGAAAAGTACTCTGTGGTGGGGTGTGGTGACTGGTGTTCATTTTCATTTTAATTTATTTTATCTTGGAAAGGTTGCACTTTGCAAGCACATTGTCTTGGTTTAAATTGCTTAATCTCGTGTTCCGTTGTAGTTGAGTAATTTTTAGTCCGAGCGATAAAACTGTCGTTAGGTAGGAGTTTGCAAAATAATAATTGTGTTAAATATCCTATAGTGTTGTGTTTGAGCGATAGGAATGCACCAAAACGAAACGATAATGCCGTGCACCAGTGCACGGCATTATCGTTTCGATTTGGTCTCTGATAATAGGCGCTCGATCGGGTATGACAACGTGCATCATCAGTACAACAGCACACCTTGTTTTACGAGCCTGAGATTGGATTGGTAGAGGTCGAAAGCAGTACATGGGGCAGCTTTCTTCCGGTCTGGGTGCTGGGTGCTGGGCCTTCGACCTAAATATAGAGGTGTACCTACTAGTCCAGGGCACATGTGGGTACGCAGTTGAACATCAAGAGCGATCCTGCGACGCCCCCCTTTACATGGCCGAGCCGGGTCCTGTTGGTGGTTTTAGACAGTAGTCCAGCTTCGGTCAGTTCCCATGCTGCCTCTCCAGGGAGCATTTTTATATTGCCCTAACATTAAAAATAAGACGTGCGGTAATGGGTACAATTATATATACATACTAGTAGGGCTTAAAATTCTACATCAAAACCGAAGAATAGTTTTATCTATTTATTTTGCCAAGTTTGTTTCGCTAGTCTTCTACATACACACAGTTTTATTGGGCTGTAGATTTTGCTCTTTTCCTTTTCAAGATTTTTTATAGGGTGTGTGTTTGAGGTTCATCGCTGATAAGAATGATGGTTATGGAATATAGTAGTCAAAAATCAAAAAACAGTATTCAGCTGCAATAATGTCACCAAAGAAACTGTAACCAGGGTGAACAACTTTCATGAAATTAATGTTTATGGGGGAATAGTTTAGTTCTCTAGAACTGTTGCTAATAATGAACAGATATTTCGCAAAACATGGTGAATAAAATTTTACAGTGATTGGGCTTCAAATCAAATTAACTTTATTGCCATTACTTAAAAATATACTATGCAATACAAGAAAACTAAATAAACTTAACTAAACAAGACACATTACATAGGTTTTCTTAACTTATTGTCTAAGAAATTAAATATACTATACATTTGATATTGGCAATGGGTGCCAACCTCAGCATGTGCTGAACGAGTGATTTTCAGTTTGGTCCTCCCATCCCCTCCCATCTTATTGATTTATTTTACATTTGCTGCTTGCATTTATTGCACATTTGTCGTGAATACATTTTCTCAGCCTTGTTTATTCAGGGGTTCTCCATATTCCACTAAAACAAAAACTGGCTTTTCTTTCAAGTTTCTCTTTTTTTTATTTAGTTGTCCGGCTTTAACGATCTTGCCAAATATAGTGGTTGGATATCAACTCCGGAAGTTCATTTTTATAGTAGGTAGGCATGTCCTAGCATGCCGGTCTGTGTGATGAGGTAGGACGGGATAAAGCACTTATTATATTTAGGGAGGGGGGGGTCATAAACCGGTTAGCAGGGGCTCTAATTCAACTATAATAATCATTGTTTGGCCACCATCTCAGCTTTTTAAAAAATCTTAGCACTTATTTTGTCTTAGAATCTTTGTTCCAGCTGTTGATCTTGTGATAGTCGTTAGTTGTCTTTGGTACCAGGTGGCAATTAATGAATGGGCATTACATTTAATTAAGTTTCTGAACGGTGCAGTGTGCAAAACTTGTCATGAATATGTCTAAAATCTAGAGCTTAAATTACGTTTTAAGTACTTCGCTACAAATTCAATGATATTTTTATAATAATAAAAAATAAGGTTTATTGCATACCATGGTACATAACAGTTGTTATAAATAAATAATAGTAGGTATCATATGAACCCTGACTCTCGGTGTGGCAAAAGAGGTCCATAAAAACGTAATCAAAGAATATGGAATAAAAAAAATGTCATGAACTTTTAATTTTATTGCGTATTTTGGTACTTATTGTACTGGTATGTAGTAGTGATACTATAACAATAGAAAAATGTAATGCTGTAACTTTACAGCATTACATTTTTCTATTGTTCCGTGTGACTTCCTCAGAAGTTACGTTTATAATAAATATATATCGTTGATATTGTCAATTAGGTGGTCGAGTCGGTACATTTTGTCTTCTACTTTAATGACTTGATTTACACAATCACTCCATCTTTGATGCGTCACCATTTGCAAACCTGAAGACTAATATTCTCCTTGAGGCCAATTTTTGTACACATATTTATAGGTATTCACCACCATAAGTTTCTCATGCACAAACATTAGGTAAAGTTGATTGAGGAGGTTGCCTGTGGATTTCAACATCAAATGACTTCCCAGGTTGAGGTCTGGGTCGCTTTTCAATTAAAACTTTTCAACAAAAAACAAGATTGAGATTGTGGTAGAAACTAAGAGCAAGCTGGACGGAGACAAATCTGTTAAGACGGGCTGCCTGGCAAAAACAATCTTTGAGACATCAGCGTATGTAGTACGAATGGGGCGGAATCTTCTAGCCGCTTCAATGTATCCAATGTGTTCTTCAGACATCACTAATCTGATGGACTTCTGTCTGGAGAACTCGGGGCACTTCGGGTTGGTTGCAGCATGTGGATCAGAACAAAATAGACATGACACTTCAGTGTCAGGGATCGAGCATTCAGAGGCTTCATGATTTTGTGCACACCGAGCACCTCTAGGATTCGAACGACATTGATCCTTGACATGGCCAAATCTGCAGCATCGGTGACATTGTATAATAGGAAGCCTATATGAGGACACCGGTATTGACATGCTGAAACAGTATTTTTTTTTCTGGCAGTGTTTGCCTAAGTAATGTCAGCATAACAGTACCGGTTGGCTCCCAGATTCTTTTACCATCCACTTCTTTTTTTTTATTAAGCTTATACCATTTGAAAACTCTTCTAAAGTCCAGTCAAGGGGATATGGCTAACTACTCCCATGCGAGATACCTGAAACTATGGTATGGCAGCTGTTAGTTTATGGGTGGTCAGAACAGAGTGAGACAAGAATGACTTGGCTTCAATGGCAGACATAAAGTACGAGTAAATGCTCATTTTGTTTTTGCCAATGCTTTTATTTATTTATTGTCATAAATGACTTGTGCCATTTACAAAGCCCGCATACGAGCCGGGGCGTTTGGCAAATCTGTGGTATTTTCCCGTGACACATGCACTACACAGGGACGTACATCAGATTCAGAATACTTTATGTCTGAATTGTTTTCATATCCTGGTCGTAAGTAAGGATGTTGGACGGACGCATTTGGAGAGCTGGGTTTTTTCCCATGAAGCTCAATGCTATCATTTTGTACTTCATTTGGCCTATTCTTTCCTATGTTTTGGCTTCCCAGACAAAAAAAATAGGCTGGTACCAATCCAATGTACAATGTAAAGTAGTCCAATGGTTTTATATCCGGAGATCTGGCCGGCCATTCAATATTCCCGTTTGTACCGATCCATGTCTGGAAATGGTTATTTAAATATGTAGTCGCTAACCTGCTGTTTGTGCTGGTGCACCGTCTTATTGGAAAATTATAGTGATGTCTTCTTCGGGGAGAGAATTAAATGCCTTTCACAATAGGTCAAGGATTTCAAGGTATTTTACTATATTCAGGTGTCCTTCTAATATGTGAACCATAACAACCCTGTTCTTCACTATCCCGCACCAAACGTTAAAAGAGAATCTCACCTGATCGGGCATCGGGACCAATAATGGTTATTGTGACAATTGTACATATCATTATTGCTAAAGTTACTTTCATCTGACCATATTATGTAATCCAAAAAAAAATTGACGAACCAATTCCGCCTGGATATGTCGACAGAATTGTAACCTTCGGTCATTGTCTCCAGAAAGCAACTTTTGCACCAAATGACCTTCACGGTAACATTTATACTTGTATTTTTCGAGCACGCCAAGCACATGAGTGCTAAGCAGTACCAAGTATTTCAGCGGCTTCTCTGCTCGATGCTTTCGGGTAGGCTTCAAAATAAGTTAAGACACTTAAATCAAAATCAGAATAATCAATCCGCTGTTGTGGTCGCCGAAGGCGGCTCTCAAATCTTCCATGGCTTTTTAAGTTTTTAACCATTCGTAGCAAAACCCACCTGGATGTTATTTGCCTGTGTGGATATCGTTCCGCATACCACTGGAGTGTTCGTGTTAAATTTTTTGCATTAACAAAGTACGCTTCTAATAAGTCGAACTGTTTAATCGTCAGCCATTTATAATGTGATACGAAAGCACTTGCAAGTCACGATTTAAATTTAACTACGTAAAATAGTAGCTCTAATATTTGAAAATGGAATAAACAAAATTCGAAAAAAAAAGAAAATAATGCGTTTCCTTTCTTTTTTACTTTTTTTTTAAGGCGTTTTTCTTGGTTTTATGTTATTTATGTTTTTTGCTGGTGTAATTTTGTGGTTTTCAATATTTCTTTTATTTCTTGGTATTTTATAATATATTTATGTATGCGTTTCGTCACTGTGCCGTGGTATCACCTAATGGGCACAACGGAAGACCAGCGCTGGCTCTGCCAGTATTACGCTGAACTGTGACCATTTCATGGCAAATTGCAGAAGTTTAATGTCATTGTCTGTAAATTGTCTTGTATTTTGTCATGAATAAGTATCTTTCTTTCTTTCTTTCAACAATTCAGGCAATATTAGTTTCAAAAAAATAATAATGCACTTTTAAAAACAAAAAGGGCTCGTTAAAATGTTCCATTTTTAAAAATCTACCTATCCAAGCTACTATGATGACTAGTTATAATTGATGCAATTTTCATATCTAAGGCAGTAGGTTAAAGTGGCATTAGTAATCGCAACTAAACTGATAGCTAAACATAAGTGTAGCTCATCATTGTTATGTCATTTAAACATCTTTATTTTCCTTGCATTCCAGAGATTACTTTTTGATCTTGAATTCGATCACCGATCTTAGTTGCGGTGCATTTCACGTGACGCGTGAAAACAAAAATCAAAGGTAATTGTTAGTTTTCATGGCCTTCCGTTATTTTAATTGTATTTGTTATTTAGAGAAAATGAACCTTATCAGTAACCCTTTCAATCTGCATCGTAAAATACGGCACGTTATTTTTTGACACATTTGACCGGTTCGTGTCCCGACTGAGGCAAGCGATTTTTCATAAATCCATAAATGCAGAATTTATTGTTTTTAAAAACAAAGGAAAGTCTCCTTTACGCAATGTGCTATTCACAATATTTATGGTATATGCCATCCATGTGGCATTCGATCTTCCGCCCTGTATATTTTGTGCGGAATTGATGGCACCAAACGCATATCTTATACCTGGATTGGACCGATAAAATGATTACCGATTAATTAAATATCGGACGCGACAAACCACCAGCGAGTGGTATAAGCGAAATGGTATGCACTTGCAGCGGCCGATCTACATTCCTGGGTAAAAACTTTTTAATAATGTCATTTACTAGCGCTTGCCTAAATGTACGTTGTGTCATTTTAGGATGGTTTATTTTATGGATGACGTAACAGTAGTTAGAGATTACAGCTTCTGCGGCACAGCGGGGCACCTCCGCGGAGCGGATTTTTTTTTTACGATTTTTTTCTACCCTTGTTAAATATTAGCTTACTGTTTCCGCGGCGAGCGGCATTTGTGCGTGTATTTTTTTGTTATGTGACCCGTGTGAGTGGTATGCGTTTTTTTTTGGGGGTTGGGTGGTAACTGTTTTTTTTTTGCTCTATTCGCCCCACGCATTAGGCAATTACATTTAGGGATTTATTATAAGGGTGAAAGCCAAAATAATGACGCAAATGACACAATAGTGACACAAAATGTTGTGCTGCAGTGACACAAAAGTTGCACAACAATTTGTACTACAGTCACACAATAGTGTCACAAAATGGTAGTATATAGCTATTAAGTTAAGGTTACATTGGGAGCTAAAATAAAACACAATATTTAATCTTGAAAAATAAGTTCAAAACTAAGACCCGACGAAACATCACGCTCTAAAAACGTATGAAACAAGAAAATATTCTTATCCGAAATTGTTATTTATACTTTATAAACTATTCAAATATTCAACTTTTTACGTTTTAGTTTTTAAACTAATTTTTATATAAACTATTTTGGGGTTATAATTTCGTGATAAAAAGTCGATTTATATTTTTTTATACCTTTTTTATTTAATAAGGCTAACAATTTGAAATATGCTCATTAAGACCCAACACGGTGGGTTTAAAACGAATTCTATTTTTCGTTAATCTCTTAATCTCCTCTAGGGGGCGCCACATTATATTTAACGTGACGTCTTAATCACTAAGCATTTTACACAATCCAATTTATCATGTGGACTAGATTTTGTAAGAAAATATTAACCAGGAACTAATAAAAGCGAATTTAATTTGTCATTTTTTATGCAAAAGACGTTGCACTTACAGCCAGTTAAAACTTGCATGTCAGGAACATTGGAATGTTGAATATTGTATGTTGAATATTGGATATGTTTAGTTTGGTGAAGTTTGGTTATAACGTAACGCTTACTTGACGTATTAATGTCAAATTGGAATGAAACTACCTTTGAATGGGATTTCGTAAATATAAAAAAGTTAATGCAACAGGACAGGTGCTAAATAGGTAATATGTTTTAGTGTCGCTGCTATAGCACACAAATCACCAAAGGACAATGACTTCAAAACATTATTTAGTACGTGCCCTATTGAATAGGTAGACTCAGTCAGGATCAGGATTCTTATTTTTTTAAGTTTTAATTAATTAATCTATTTTATATTTCACCATTGTAAGATCAAATGTTTTAATACCGCGTCGTTCTGAGATCGGATTTGGTAAAACTTGCACAATATCTGTATTTTCTACAATTGACACATCATTTACTGGCCAAGCAAATTTCCCATTGCTTTTGTGTCTTAAAAATTTCACCTCGCAAGAGGATTTCCCGTATCGAAGGACTTGTCCAAGGAAATATTTACTTCTCTTTTCCAATTTGTATCTAACAAGTATGTGTGAATCTTTGGTGATTTCTATTTTGGTATTGCTGTCATGTTTAGAGGGCGGTTCTCCGCAGAAAAAATCTCCAGGAACAAATTTTGTGCCCGCAGTTTTCTTAGTCCCTGGACTTAACTGTTGCACTTAAATGATACTTTAGGGTTCATTTTACACTTCTGTGAAGGAGGCACATGGAAAAAACCGTTATTTAGCTATATATGCGACTTTGAAAAAAATGAGTAGGGGCCGACAATGATGAATGTCTTAAGATGAATAGTAAAAAGGTCTTATGTGCATGGTAAAAACTTACCATCAACAGTCGTTTTTATATAACCTGAGTAGTACAATGAAATAAAACAAAAATATATCTTGTTTTTTTTAATAATTCGTTTCTTAAATAATCAACATTCATTGTATTTTTTAATAATTCGTTTCTTAAATAATCAACATTCATGTAGGTTCTACCTACAGAAAAGATAACTAGTTTTTATGATCACAAATGTTTAGGTCTATTCCCACAAGTATATGACACGGCCATCAAAAGTTAAAACAGATCTTTTATATCTCTTATCTTATATCTAATAATTGTACTCACAATTTTTTTCTGATGTGATTACAGATTCGTCTTAAAGTTTATTAATTAACTAGTTTTGGTTCTTTATTAATATTTAACACTTAAGTTCCTATACGGATAGTTTAGAATATCACAATTTAACATAGTCAGACTTATTTGACAGTCTATCTAAACTAAAAATTAAACTAATTTAACTACTAAATTTTATATATTTTTTATTTTATGTTTTTTATTTTTTTTATTTTTTTAGATATTTTTTATACAAACTTATTCAAACTTTGAACTAATAAATCTAAAAACTAAATATCCCATTCCAATTTATGCAAACTATTTATTTACACCACTTTGAACCATCAATATGCTTTTCTATCTACTTCAGCCTGCATTCCAGATGTTCATCTAAAAGAGACCAAGAGATTTGAACACGTTTATGGCCTTCTCCAGCTCCACAACGCTCTTGGCACCACCCTTACCGAACTTCTTGATGTGGTCAGTTACATGAGCTTTATCACCTTCAAGAAGAGATCCAAGAGTGACTCCATTAGCATTCTTGACAGATGCAATCCTAGCTATGCTCTCCTTAGTCACCTTGCCCAGCTTGAGTTGTTGGACAGCACACAAGAGCGGAAAGTAGCCAAACACCTTTGTAAAATGTTCAGCTCCAGGTGCAGCTGAGTAGTATAGCTTCTTATCTGTGTCTGCCAAGCCTAGAGAAATAGCCATAGCACACTTGGGCTTCGGGTTTATAGCATGATTGACACAGTATGCTGCACACATCCCAGTAAGTCGGTTCAGGGTATACTGGACATCACTGATAGTAACTCCTGGCCCTCCTTTTTGTATTTGAAGAGGTTCAGCTGGGCTTACCATCAATCCGTTGAGTTCAAGGTATGCACCAGGCTGGAGTGTCCTTAGTCTCTCACGCAGCTTCTTCCCTTGGCAAAGGATGTTTTCAAGGTTCTTGTATTCAGTTAGGAAAACATCTTGTTTGTGCGCTTCATAAAACACCTCACCCTTGAATGTTGATTCTTGAACCGTTTCGTCAAAATCAAAGGACTCCATTTTATACTCAATAAAGCTTTTATTCAAGCTGGAAAGAGCACTTGTCCTGTTTTCAATGGGGAGACTAATAATTTCCGAAATCGAGTCTTCGTATTCACCACTAGAACTGGAAATGTTTAAAACCTTCTTAATCTTATGGTCTACTAGTGCCTCGTACTCCGGTTCAAGCTTGCAGTCTTCGGCTTTTCCTTGGTTCTGTCAGTTTGAGCTTTTTTTAATTAAAAATTAAAATTAACTAAAAACAATGAAATAATAAAGCAATAATTGCAATATAACACAACCTTAGGTTAAGCTGAATAAGATAATCACAATAAGATCACTTTTTCATATTTAACTTTTCTGTAACTTACGTAACTTTTTTATTAGGTATTATAATATATGTTTATTTACTATGACAATGTATACATATATTTGTATTTACCATAATCAGACTTATGTTCATAATCTACCTTAAGGAGTAAAGAATTAAATACTTATATATTTCAATCTCAGAACGATTTTTCTTAGTTTAAGTTACTTTTCCTCATATAGATTACTCTCGTTTATACTCTAATATTTATCTGTACTATTTATGATCAGGCTCTTTTTTATTTCACTAGCATTTTTAACGTTTTTACATTAATATCACAAATTACCTACGTCAGACTTAGCTTTTCAGTTTTTGTGTAATTCTAAGACAATGAAGTAATAATATCACGTATAATAGTAAAGCAAACCTTCCCTTTTGTTTTGAAAGGTGTGCTTCACTATATTTTTTTTTATTTACTGTTAACATTTTTCTTCTATTTAATTATTCTACATTTTTCACATTATAAATTAATCAGACTTTATCCTCAATCTATCTAAACTTTAAGGAATTAAGGGTACTTTTCTTTAGCGCCGTGTTTGATTGAATTGGTAGCCTAAATGTTTGCCATGTGAACAGATTTCTGAAGCACCACAACTAAAGCAACTGGCCGTTCTCATCGTTAGCGATGACGAATGTAGTTCTTCCCACAGAACCTAGTACACGGAAAAGGTGCCGTTAAATGGTTTTATGTTCTTGGGTATCAAGTTATTTTTTAGATCTACGTCTGTTTCCTCAATTTTCTTTAATATCACCTTGAGCCCTTCATTTACAATGCAATTAGTTATTAAATCATAAAACTCATTGAATGTTCCAACATCTTTACCGTATAAAACCATTCTGTCAGCAGTGCGTTTTAATGTTGCACCCACACCATCTGGGGCACCTTTTCCGTGCCCTGCTTCGGAATAGTTCCAAGTTACCTGTTTCAATTGAGGGAAATCTTTTGATAGTTGTGTTATAATATAAAACATATACTTGTTCCTGTACTGAGATGTTGGCGAATCTGACAAGAAATGAATTGTATCTATGAAATTATTCAATGTTAATGCTTCTTGTATAAGGGGTACTAGATGTGCCCAAATTGCTGGGGCGTCATGGCGCAGACAATCACTTATTGTGCACATAGAATTGGGAGTAACCTGTCCAGATGAGTATGAGTGTGTATATATTACAGCAGTATGTAACGACACTTGTTGCCTGCTTCCACCGAAATGAAATGATTGCACTTCTGTTGCATATTTTAAAGAATAATTCTCCGAGAAATCTACGTGAATCAATGCTTCTTGGATATTCAAGTTTTGTTTTAAGTTTGTGATTGCTGAATACTGGCATGCGATTTTGTGTGTGTGAGCTAAGAACTTGACGATATCATTTTTAAATTTTGAAATGGCTACTACACAGTCTACAGTATTCTTTTGTTTTTGTGTTATTGTTTGGTCTTTTTTAGTTCCGTTATGCAGAGTTACGACTTTCTTTACTCTTTGCCATTCATAAAAAGTTATTGGTAATGCAACGTTATTATATTTCAAATCATTAGATTTGCAAGTATTGCAAATCTTTTGCAAGCAATCGGTGTTTCTGGGATCACAGCATAATGTAGTGATCACTTCTTGGTAATTAGTTTCCTTAATTACATGGGAACGGTGTAAAGCTTTGATTAACAATTCCATGTTTGTATGGAGAGAACACTGGCATGTGTCTCTATTAACTTCTCGCGGAAATACCACCCAAAATGGCCGTAGCTTACAAAAGAAGGAATAACTTACCGTATATTCCTTATTTTCTGATAAAAATACCTGATATAATGGTTTTAACGGTAGTCGAAGGTATCTTTTTTGCATCCGGACCCTGTTTCTTGTTATGAACTCTTTTTTACCAGCACTTAAGACACTGTTAGCACCACTTAAATAAAATCGCTGAATACAGTCAAACACAGTTGTTGCAGCCGGCGTTTCTTCTTGATCTTCTATTTGCTCACTACTAGTAGTATCATCAATTGATTCTTGAAACTGTGTAGATGAAAATGAGTTGTTCTCCTCTAGTTTTGCCTGTGCTTCTTTGAGCATCTCTCTTAGATTTCTTATGAGTTTGCAACGTACTTTATCTTTTTTTTTATGTTCTGCGATAATCTTCATCAGTGCGTTTCTCTTCTTTAACTCCTTGTATCTAATTTTACGGATTGCACTTTTTACTTTTGAAGAGCTCAAAGGATCTTTAAAGCACTTGTCAGAACCCTCACCATCAGACACTGCTTCAATATGAACTGCTTCAAATGATGTCACTATGTTTTTCCTTTTCTTCTTTCTTTTTTTGCCTGTAAGTCTTGGAGTTTTCTCGCCATTTTTTTCGTTGCTGCCTTTGTAAGCGTGAAGATTGTTCATTAATGCTCTTTACTTTTTTAGTTTCTTTGTCCTTTAAATACTTTTGTCTACGTTTTTCTTTAGCAATAGCCAGCAATTCAGGATCATTTTTTATTTCAGCTCGTCGCTTTTTTTATATAGCCTTTGTCTTTCTTTCGCAGCTTCATTTAATTGTTTCTTAGGCGGCATTATTGATTTAAATTTGATATGTTTTTTTCACAGATTACCTGCAATAAAGCATGGCAAGTTAGTCATGGCTTATCAGATTTATATACGCGATTTATGATTGCTATAAAATGGATAATTATATGATTTTTGCCGTTGATATTGAATAAAATGTTATTTTATTTTATTTTGATTACTTTCATTGCCGTGCCTCTTAGATACTTTGTTGAATCATCCAGTCTCTCATCCGGTCTAGTATTATAACGCCACCGTCATCAACAAGCTGGTACATATCTAATAATTGTTCTCTATTACCCTGCTTTTCAATATGTACAGATTCGTAACGATATGCATTTTGCGATTGATACATTGTAAATAATTTCAAGTTTTCCGAATCTTCGCATAATGCCTTACAAATCCCACCGCGACATGTGGCAAATATAACATCAAACTCTTCTAATATATTTATAAAAAGTTTGACATCAGCATCGTACCGATTTATATCAACATTAATAACGTAATATATTATCTTCATTGTAATATATCTCACAAATTCGACCTTAAACAAAATACATTATATATTAATAATGGCGAGCAAACAGTAAAGCATTATAACGAAATCTCATATTAAAACGTCATTGTTGGATGATAACGTCATTGTAGGCTTTTAAGTCTGTCATTGTTGGTGAAAAGCGTCATTGTCGTCTCACTCATTTTCGCCTACAATGACGTAGCCAACAATGACAAATTTGACGAAACCTGTCGAAACTCGTTTGTTTTTGAATGCATACTAAAATACTTATTTTGCAAGCATAACGCTTTCATTTACTTGATCACAGTTACGATCTCATTTAAATATCATGCATTATCATCGACAAATAGGTGAAAGTAACAATGATGAAAATATTGACAAGATTGAAAGAACTTTTTTGGTGACTTACCAGGCCGGAACGACGCACGTGCTACTCGTCTGAGTGTTGACTGCTGACTGAGGGGCGGAGGGTGAATGCCGGGGGCCGCGTGTTGGGTGTTCGATGCGTTTCGTTTTCGATACAATTCACAAATAATCGCGGTGTTCAATAATGACGCTTTATTTTTACACGATGTTTGAAATAGATTTTGGTAATATTATATTTAGTGTACTGATGTGTTTTTTATGTAATACTTGCATGCATTTATCTGTTTAAATATGGGAAAAATTATAAGACATTATTAAAGTTACTTTATGTTTTAAACAAGTTTAAGTCTGATGAGTATGTTTGGCCACATACAAAATACAGCTGGTTTTTCACTTTATTGACAAATATATTTTTTCATAGGGCATTAAACATAAAAATAGTTTAGGCACCTTTTTCATCAGGTAATAACGTGCTTATATAATGAATTTTGGGTACGTATAATCAGCTAGTTTTAAAGTTATATCAAGGCACACGAAAAATGAGCTTTCTGGAGAATCGCCCTAGGCGGGGTTTGGACACTCCGTTCCCATTCTCTCGTCTTCAAGGTTCTCTAAATCTTCTTCTTCAAGGTACTCTATGTCTTCAGTTGAACTATCATGAATGGAATAGCCATCACTGGACTCCTCAGAGCTATCGTGGTTGTAGTATTGGTTCTTTTTGGGTCTTTTTAATTCAGTGTGTGATAATTCATCTCCGGTATGCTTTCTTTTCAGATATTTTTCGTCATTTGTATTACAAAGTTTTTGCACCTCTTTTTCCGTGAATTCCACTAGTGAGTCATTAAGTTCCACACTGTTGTTTACTTCTTCTTTTTCGATAAAATCTATTAAATCTTCGCCTTCTACTTGCTCGCTTTCTCCATTTTCGTCAATCTGTTTTTTTTCTTTCCTTTGAAGTCCAGTATTCTCATCCAGTTGGAACTCATAGTCTGTATCTTCACTTTGTATTTCCGATCTTGCAATGATTTCAAATTTGTGTGATTTTGGGCTGAAGCATTCGCATTTTCCTTTTAAGTTTTGGCAAAAGCAAGATAGTACTCTATGTTTTAATATATGTTTATCAATTACTACCACTTGATGTAACTTCATAGTTTCGTGTGTCCTTAGAGTAAGCATAGTTACGATGTTGGAGTCCAGGGGTATGATGTTTTCAGCACCAACATAAAACATTTTGACTGCTGTTTCTGTTTCTTTTAGGACATCGTATGCTGTCTCTGCATCAGGAATGTCAGTTCCATGTGCAACTTTGAAGTCCAACTTATTTTTCACTGCCCCTCCTATACCATCGGCGGCCCCTTACCATGAGAAGCCTCAAAGAATGACCAGGTAGCATTGGCAAATCCATATTCAAAGATGTTAGTACTTAACAAAAAAAGTTTTTTTTTTGACGATATTGTGATGTTGGGCCATCGGAGAAGAAATGGATGGTATCTACTTCTGGATAATGAAGCTTTATGTACTTTAAAACTGGGTCGAGGTGAGCCCAGATCGCCTCAGGATTATGTGAATTATTGGGTGAAATTGAGCAGAATGAGACTGGTTTTTCCGTATCTTTGAGATAAAAAACTCCTGTGTGCAAAGTTATTTGAGTTTTGGAGGATACAAAATGCATGGCCTGCACTTCTTCATTGAGTTTGCAAATCCAGTTTTCGGAAAAGTCTATGTGTATGGCAATTTCATTTGATTCCAGGTTTTTTATGCATTTTTTGTATTGCTGGTATTGGTGGACAAGGTTAAATGTATGTGTCGTGAATTTTTTCATCTCTGAATTAAATAATTGTATCAATTCTTTCACTGTACCTTTCTTATCTTCTTTCACCATCTTTTTGTTTTCTTTGTAATTCTTTTATTATCAGTATACTCGTGGTCTTTAAGTATGTACATCTTCCAAGAAGTTGGTCCATCACTTTCAGTTTGATCTTTAGATTTATCTGAGCAAGTGACACACACGTGCCATACATACAATCTTTGAACTGTGTATCACATACGTATTTTGAGATGATATCATTGAGATCTTTTGTGTTTATAACGCCACAAGATTTAAGTGCACTAGCCATAAATTGCATATTGGCGTGCTTTAAGCAAACGCAAGTTTCCAAGTCTTTTATCCCATTCACCGCCACGGCCCTCCAGCTTGAACGTACTCGACACGCCACCATACATTCATAAACTGCCCGGCCGCAATCACAACACGTAGACGTCATATGGCGCCGCTGACGTGCAAAAGATTTTGCCGCCCGCGTTGGATAGTTTCATGCATCATTTTGTTTTAACCAGTGTGTAAGATAATAATCTTTTAAAACATATTTAAGTATTAAAATGTATAAATTAAGAGAACATCCATTTACTGTCTGGGCAAACCAAATGAAGCCAACACAGACATTGAATTTGCTTATTTAACTGAGATTATAGGAACAAAGGAAATAAAAAGCTACTAATAATTCATAAATATTTATTGTTTATAATAAACTATCATCAACTAATTAATTATAACATTATTTTGCTTGTGATACTCTACAAAACATGCCCCTTGACATAACCCCGGTTGTCGTGGACATTTCGGACAAAAGTCGCCCGTCTCTACACGTTTGTTATGTTTCCTCCAACAGACCACGCATCTTTTTCGTTTTAATCTGTTTGTTTCTGGGTGTCTTGGCAATTTGAATGATACGTGATAGTCTGATGGAGGACGCGGGAGACAATTGGCAATTTCCCGACTTGAAACCAATGCCCGAATAATATGTTTTCTGAAATCACACAAGGGCATTGGTTTCTCTCCAAATCTATTATATAGAGAGTGCGCGTTACATAGCATTGTACTAAATACATGCACTCCCAATTTCAAATACCACGTACGGGTTTTATGTTCTGGGTTATAGTACGCCATCATTTGGTCGTGCTTATCTACGCCTCCCATATGTTTGTTGTAGTTAAGCACGACTCCAGGCTTGGCTTTTACATTATTATTGGCGGAAAGGTAATCCTGCCATTCACTATCTTGTTCCGTTGAAATCATTAGCACCTCTCTCCGGTCATTCCATTTCATTATACATACTCCTTTGTCATTATACATCGAGATTTTTTCATTTTTTGCTAACTTTTTTTTAAATATTTCTGGCGGATTACCTTTCCTATTGGAACGTAGGGTTCCAGTGACATGGGTATTAGAATCTACTAAATAATTTGCCAAGTCGACGGAGTTATAAAAATTATCCATATACACTGAATGCCCTACGCCCAATTTCCCTTCTAATAAATCTTTCACAATCTTCGTTACATGATTTTTACCTCCTAATCGGGTATCGCATTTTCCCCCATACACAATCATTTTTATAACATAACCAAATTGATCTGTAAGTAAGTATAATTTTACGCCATATTTGTTAGCCTTTCCTTTCATAAATTGGCGGAAAGATAATCTACCACGCCACAATACAAGGGATTCATCTATACAGAGTACCTTGGCCGGGTAGTAAATATTGTCCATTATTTTATTAAACAAATTTACAAGACCTGAAATCTTATTTAATCGATTGTCTCCTGTAGTTTCATCATAAAAATTTATGCACCTTAAAATTAACAATCTGTTTCTTGACATATGACTACTGAAAAACTTAGTCAAACAATTCGTCGGCACTCCAGTAGTCCTCGTATTTATTGCATTTAATTGTTCCCATATGGAATAACAGACCTAAAAATACCCTGAATTCCGAAATGGTTACATCCTTCCATTTCGTAATTCTTGCGTATGCATTATTGTTCGCTTCTATTAATCGTATGGCATATCTATTTATGTTGTTGACTAAAAAAACTAGAAAAGTGCTAGTAAACAACATATCGAAATATTCTTGAGGTTTTTCCTTCCTAGTACCTCTTAATCCAGATGTCTCAATAAATTCCGAAACACTAGACGTTTTTCGTGTAAAGCTCCAATTTGCACTAACACCACTTTCATTCCTGTTTTCATTTGGCGGGGAAGAATATTCTTCTTCTTCCGAATCTGACGAAGAAGAACAGTGACCAGGTTGGATGTCAAACTCATCAGGAGAACCCTCCAAAAGACTGATCAGTTGAACTTCTGTCATCGTATTTTCACCTTCTATGAAAATAATAGTCCGTAATTAATTATATGTCGATAATTAATTACAAGTGACTATTGTTAACTTTCTCATGGGTTTATAATCTGATTTTATGAGAAGCTGTTTTATATTTACCGTTTTGTCACGAATAAATGCTTTCTATTCTATATTTAAAAAAACAAGTATGAGATTTGATTCAAAAAAATTAAAACAGTTTTACCGATAAAATGGGTTGAAATTTCACCCCTTTTAATATGTACACTTTATAGAATCCACCCTGTATATTTATAATAAGAGAATTTAACCTCCGTTTTAGACTATTTGTTTGCTCACAGACGGTTTAATAACGAGAATAACATATTTCTGTTACCATACATACAATACATAAATCTCAGGCTTATCTTTCCCTGACCGTACAACATTTAATATATGTATACAAATTTACAATATTTTATTTAAGACTTACCGGTATATGCTGAAGCCGTCTCCAACCCCATTGAGGTAAGATCGTGATCCATGTTTTCAACAGCCAGGTCAGTCGTGAGATGCTGGTTCGGAGCACAAATAGTCACAGCCGGGTCGTTCGTGTTAGGCAGGTTCGGAGTAAGGGTATGGATAGCCGGGTCAGTCATATTAAACGGGTTCGAAATACCAATATCCATAGTCGGGTTCATTGTACAAAGTAAAGCACACGCAAAACACAGAGACACAACCGAGATCTGGTTTAGTCAACAGGCAAGCCAAGACTGAAGACTATTTTATTTTATACTATTGGCATAATGTAATAATAACTTCAAAGTGCTATAGCGGAACTTTCCCTACTCAGAACCAAGGGATTATCGGTCTATTGTCACTGAAGAATCGTTATCAGTAAGTTGCGGTCGGCTTTGTTATCGTTGCAGCTGCAAATTACACGACGAGTCTTAAGACTAAATTCACATTGTTTATAGGACTCGCCCTACACACAAACAAAGGATTATCGGTCAGGTGTCGCCGAAGAATCAGTGAGTCATTATGCAGCGGTCACATCAAAGCTTATAGGGAGAAGTTAAATTCTGTTATCGTAGCAGCTGCAGTTGACATGATAAGTCTTACGACGAAATTATAATTGTTTATGCGTGCTATTGTTTTTACAAACAAATAATTCGTTGCAAAATATTATTCTAGTTTTTTTTTATTTGCAACTGTATTGTTATCGCTACCTACTACTAAAGTTTGTTATCTTGGTTGCTGCTAAAATGGAACAATGCCGTCCATTACCATTTAGTGCAGCAAAATGTGATAACTCAAATTAGATATAAAGAAATATGGACTTAGTTCACTTGACTTAAGGTTTGAAATTGATAAACACAAACGCAGTGCCGAATATTTACCTGCCTCCGCAAGCCATTTCACAACACAGTGTTGTGATGTTTAAAAGTATTGAGAATTAAGTTTATTATACATTTATTTGATACTATTACGTGATTTGCATTAACGCTAAAGGCTGGAAATAACAATGGAATATAAAAACGTAAGCAGACACGTTTAGTCACGACCTATACTTTTAGGGCCATAAAAGTAGACTTTCTAAATTTAACTTTATAAAACGAAATATAACCGATGATAGACATAGCCTTTGAGAGCAGAATCTGATAAAAAAAATATCATAATATCTATTTCACAAATAGTTGCGAACAAAAACATTTTAACGTCACAGTGACGTGATCGGTGTCTCGCGGGTGTTCCGCAATCACGTCAACGTGTTGTGATTGGCGCTGAATGGGAGATGGCAAATCTTTGGCATTATCAGATTTTATAACAGAATTTCTCTCTAAAGTTGAAACATTATCAACGATACTACTCTCGGAATTGCCTCTGTATTCCATGGTACTACTACAATTAGCTGTAGCAGTGGATGTACTTTGTGGTGACAATGCTAAATTATTTGATGATGGTAAATTTCTAAATGCAGCAGCGGTCTGGCGAATTTCTATAAGAATTTTTTGTTTCTCTTTCCTAACTCTCCGAAACATTTGTCGCTCACCTACCACAACTTTTTTTATATTCACTCATATTGTATGCCAATCTCTTGATTTATCAGCAAGCGCTTTTTTTGCTCTTTCCGGTGCGTGCTTGAGCCACACTTTTATACAGTCTTCAATATTTTTTTCTGTAGTTGATGCATCTTTTAAGCTATCTGTAAGGAAAAAAAAATTTGAAACATAGCTTTTACGTTTTAAAGAAACTGAGTATTAAACCTATAAAAGGTAAGTTTCGCCTAACCCACTATTTTTAATAACATTTTGTATTCTGATATACCACTTTATAGAGTTTTTGTCTGGGGTTATTACATTAAATAACACACAAAATTTAAAGTAAAAAATACACACATATCTAATAATGTCCTCGTTGTCCCTCAAACTATATAGGACTACAATATAATCATAGTCGTCGCATCGGGAGAACATTTATTTGTAGTGTGAATTTTTTTTTTACTCGGGGCCGCGACGGCTTAATCAAGAAGCAGAATTCACATAGCAAAAGTTGAAACGTCACAGAGATTGACTATAAAATACTTAGGGTGAAGAGGATTCGAATATATGATGATTGCTGAGGGAGAATAAAACAGCTCTCACTCTCGTCTCGACATCCTCGAGTAAAGAGTAAGATAAAAGGTTTTTTTATTTATTTTAATTTTAGAATAAAAATTCTAATTATACTATAGATAACTGGAAAATGTCGATAAAACAAAGTTTTAATGGATACACTACATTACTCCGAAGTTTCATTTGTCCGAATCATCATTATTCCGAATTTTTATAATTCCGAAAACCATTTTGTAACGAAAATTTTTGATATGTTTTTGAACATCATACAACCCTAACCTAACCTAATTATATTCAGTACCATTTCAACTACCAACAATAGCGTTTGTTTAGCAAAGTCTCTTTCGGATTTATGAAAATTCGGTATAATGATGCATTCGGACAAATATCCGAAGTTTGAACTTTTGGGTGTTTCGAATGTTAATCCCTATGATGTTTCAACTTTTGTTATGAGAATTCCGCTCCTTTGCTAAACTATACTGTAGTCCTATACGATGAAACGTAGCTGTTAAATAAATTCACTAGCTGTCCAGTTTTTTTGGCAATCCGATTATATACATCTAAACATGCCTCATAAAATTCACTATCTATTGTTGACAAATACGTCAAAATCGATTCAGTAATTTCCTAGTTTTATGGGAACAAAATTCCCGGACTTTGTTTTACTAAGAAATACTGTGAACTACCTACCCACTACCGTGAATCTCAGACATATTAAAATGTAAAACCGAGTTTACTCACGTCGTTAAAGTCGAAATACGCTCGACATGTTTCGAATCGATCGCGATTCTTCATCAGGAGCGATGACCAGTCGCGACGGCAACTAATTGATCACTGCGGGCTGCTGCTCTCTCTGCGCGGCCGCGGGTTGCACACCACACTCACCAAGTCACTTGCTTGGATAGCAAGTGACGTAGTGAGTGTGGTGTGCAACCCGACATTTGACAATGTGCGTGAAGATGAGGGAAGACTCTCGCAGTCGCCTGTGACGTTCTGAGCAGCCGCGCGGAGAGAGCGGTAGCCCGCAGTCGCTCCTGATAAGAATCGCGATCGATTCGAAACATGTCGAGCGTATTTCGACTTTAACGACGTGAGTAAACCCGGTTTTACATTTTAATATTCCGGACTTTGCTTTATAATATGTATAGATAGATATAGATAGACACTAACAGCTACGTCTCTTCAAAATTGGTTCAGACGTTTTGGAGATATTGTACTTGAAATGAAAATGTCGGGGTGATTACTAATAATCTTACTAAAACTATCGTGAGACATCATTAATTATTATTATAAACGGTTTGAACTCGGACAGCTGTCCCTGATGAAGAGCTCCATACGAGCTCGAAACATGTCGGGCCGTTCCTGACAATTTTACGTGAGTTCAAACCGTTTATAATAACGATTACTAATAATAAAAAATGTATCCTGACTCAAAAAAAAGTAAGAAAATAAAAATATATGTATTGACCAAGCGAGCTAAGCGTCTCTGCTTCAGCTTGGCCGAAAAATCGTTTTTCCTGAGGGCCGGATGTCAGGATTTCCAGATATTTGGATTTCCCGCTGTTCTCGCCTAGAGCTCGCAGTTTTCAACCGATTCTCATGAACTTTTGTTAGTAGGTTCGATAAGTATATAGAATGTTTTTTGTCGAGCCAGTCTTTCGAAATTTAAAAAATGGCGGAGGTGTGGGGGTTAAAAAGGTAAAAAAAACCGGCCAAGTGCGAGTCTGACTCGCGCACCGACGGTTCCGTACAAACTTTCACTTATCCCATCTTAATTGGCCGCGTTGAGTTAAGTTTGCACCTGGTATGTGTGGCGCCGCATACAAACGAGGTATAAACTTACTTAACGTAACCGAGTTCTCCAAATATGATGTTTGAAAAGGGCTATATTTCTTATGATCTCATCACAAATGTATAGTTTTCAGATTTTTATAAGTATTTGTAGTATATGACGACATTACTTGCCAAATTTCATAGTTCTAGGTCAACGGGAAGTACCCGATAATTTTGATTCCCTTGAGAGTGTCGAAATATGCGTTTTATTTTGCGACATAAACGACCGTATCTTTTTTTTTACGTTAACGTAGAAATTTGATTTTTTCACAGCTTCAAGGGACCATGGACTATGGTTTAAATTTCAACTCGATTTCTCTACGCGTTCCCGAGATAAAGGGTCTTGACAGACGGACGGACAACAAAGTGATCCTGTAAGGGTTCCGTTTTTGCCGATAGAGGTACGGAACCCTAAAAATGACAAATATCCGCCATTTCGAAACAAAGCGAGGTCTACAGCTCACAGAGCCACTAGTAATATTCCGCTTTTCCCTTCAACCCAACTATAGGACTACAATAGTTATAGACGTCACGCCGGGAGACCGCTTAACGCCTAACCTAAGAAAAAAAAATACACTACAAATACGCGGTCTCTCGATCCGACGTCTATAACTATATTGTAATCTTATGGTTGAAGGGACAAAGAGAACATTATTATGTTTATTTTCTTACTTGTTAGTTTTTTGAGTAGGGGTTATTAATTTCCTTTTGTAGTGGGGCAAATACTATGTGTATTAAGAGCGTGCTAACAAAATGTTCGTATTTTAGCTAACGTAAGGCTTTTTCAAAGGCCATAGTTTCGTTCAAATGATTGCATTGTTAAAGTAAACTACTGTTTTGTATAGATAAACTCTTATTCTAGACCACACCATCGCTATAATTCTATTTATATAAACGGTTATTTAAAACAACCAGGTTTTTGTCGGGAGTGTTATGCAAAAATACGAGTCAGATCTATCTTTCAGGTAGAATATTGCCATTTTAAACTTTCAAAAATGTATCGATGTTTGCCTTTTACAATGGAAAATATAGTCTTTTAGTACATACCAATCGCACTAGTTCTAAAATATTGGTTTTTCCTATTAAAAAATAGCACTACATAATGTCTAATTCGGTTAGTTTAAACATTTTTTTATTCACGTATTTGATGATGTTTTGGAAATCAAACATTTTATTATAAAACTACAGGACTTGTTTAATATTACGTGATTTTTTTACGCTTTTGGGTGACCCAGTTAATTCAGCCCATTTTTTTAAAACCACTATATAGCCGCGAGCGAAAACGTTGTTCCATTCATTACGCGCCGGGCCTTCCCAAAGAACGGACGTATCGCTCTCGTCGCTGCCCAAAGTTCGGTGACCGAGCGTACCCGACACGCGCCTGACTAGCTGTAGTGCGTCCGCTACTGATTGATACTTGGTAAGTAATTTTACATGTTAAGTAAGTTTATTTATTTTATCGTTTCACAAAGCACTAAAGTGATATAACTTTTTATAGAAATGGGTAATAAACGAACATTATTTGGGATGAAAAAAATCCAATAATACTACGTACGGCCAGACAAGTTAAAAGTTAAGTCACCAATATTATTCATTTTATTTATGTTTATACCGCACTTGCCTAGGGGTTATGTAACGATTGCATGAAATATTTTCGAGTTAGTAATCGTTTTATAAAATTCGTCATCATCATCATCTTAGCCTGCGGCGCGCGTCGCGCCCAAACCTTTACACATAGAAAGCTGAAATTTGCCATAGAGGTTTCTTTTATGATTTGTACTAGGGGTAAGGCTAAATTTATAGGGGATGAAAAGGGGGGTGGAATTCTGCATTAAAAAACTTTGATTTTTAAACTTACGATCATATAACTTGGAATATACTGTGCGAGACAAGGGCACACATGGGAGGGAAGAGGACAGTCGCTCCGCCATTACGACAAAGATCAAACAGTGGTTAAATTCGTGGTTTTCAAAATATAGTTCATTAAAAATTCTTATGTGGTTGTTTTTTATTAATTAGACCAATCAAGAACACTACATAAAATGGTCCTTCGTAAGGAGTAAAATCAGTGCCGTGTTGTGAACTAATCCGTCTTCCTAGTCTGTCGGAGTGATTCGTAAAAAAATCCGCCATCGTGGCGAAGTGAACCGTGGTTTTCTTTCCGGTTCAATGCTTCGGTCTCTGTTGCGACGGGACTTTTAGTTTTCCGTAACAGAGTATACATATACGAAGTGCAAATTAAAAGTGAATTGCGTTTATTACGCGTCAATAAACAGTAAAACATATTTTGTATGTTTACCTCTGTTGCGATGGGACGCTATGTTTTCCGCAATAGACATTAACAACGTTCTATATGGACTGTGTCCCTCACTCAAAGGCGGCACGCCATTAGCGTGCAACAACCGGACAACAAGTGAAACTCGAGCTGGGTCGATACGAGATCGATCGAACAGACGGACACAGGGTCGCCCCGTCTTCTTCGCATACGCGGGTGCGCGTATATGCTGCACTAGTCGCACCGTTGGTGTCGTGAAAACCCCGCGGCGTGGTTGCTCGCCGCTCTCGCTTACCTTCGCTGACATCGGATTTCACCGTTCCGCTCACTCTTTTGGTGGGCGTTTGGTCGACGTGTTTCTGCGGAATTCGATTCGATATTCGATCGACTTGGGGTATCAAACGACTGCGCTGTGCTTGTTCAAGATTAAGTTTGGGACTTTAATACTTTAAATCAGGATTTGCGCCATAAAGTAGTGCTTCATTTGCAAATTGTATCCAGTTTTTTAGTTGTATTTAATAATTGGTGTTTTGTTAAGCGCGGAAATAGGCGATCCAAAGATGTCGGAAGAGCTAAGACGACTCGTAGCCGCAAGGGGCCAGGTTAAAGGGACTATCACCAAACTTTTTAGATTTGTGGCCGATCCCGAAGCAAAAAAAAGTACGCGCAGTGAGATAACAGTTAAAAAAGATAGGTTAATAAAGGCCTTTAGTGAATACTGTGATCTAAATGTTGAAATTTCTATTCTAGACTCAACAAATTTGGAAGATTTTTCTGACATGGAAGACAAGTACTTCCAGGCACTTGCCTTTTTTGAGGAGTCTCAGACGCTCCTCGCAGGTATAAGTAGTACCACCAACGAGAATGCCTGCCGATTGCCGCCGATATCTATAAATAAATTTGATGGGGAGGTGAGTGCTTACATAGATTTTATCAGTCTATTTAAAAGTGTAATTGATAGCAATAGCACACTATCAGAGTGTACCAAGTTTTATCACTTAAAATCCCTTTTGTTAGGGGAACCTGCAAGCCTGATCCAACACTTACAGCTTACCGCTGAAAATTATTCAACTGCGCTGCAATTGTTAGATGACAGTATCATGTCAAGAACAGGCTTATAAACCTGCACATCAATGCACTCCTAGATCTTAAACAAGTTGTTAAATGTACTGCTCCAGCTCTGCGGGAGCTCATCTCTAAAACCAAGCAGCATGTCGGGGCTTTAAAAAATTTGGAAGTGCCCGTTGAGCATTGGGATGCAATCCTTATAGCAATATTACAGCGAGAAATAGACCCATACTCGCTCAGATGTTACCACTTGGAGTTGAAAGATAATACAGCACATAATTTAAAATTATTTTTAAATTTTCTAGCTCAGTGAGCAAATGCATTGGAGATGGTTGCCGATGGAAGCCAGCAGGGACATCCTAGCTCTCCATTGAGCAACCGCAGGACGAGTCTGGTAGCTGCGGCAGGCAAGCCAGCATTGCAAAAAAGGCTGGTACTTTGCAATTTTTGTCAAAGTAAGTTTCATAAGTTGTACCAGTGCGAAAAATTTAAGCTTGCATCAGTATTGGATAGGATCAGGCATGTCAATAAAAGCGATCTGTGTGAGCTGTGCTTAAACAAGCATGGCAGTAGCAGATGTAGACTTCTTCTTAAGTGTGCAATTTGCAAACAAAACCATAATTCCTTGTTACGTCAAGAAGAGGCCAGCGGGCCTGCTATGCTACCTAAAGTGAGTTCCTTGTCAATGAGTAGGACTGATAATGTTTTATTACCTACAATAAAAGTAGGGCTGTTAGATCCCAATGGCAAGATGATCCACGTTCCTGCACTATGTGACTCAGGTAGTCAAGTATCATTTATTCATTTCATTTCATTTCATTTCATTTATTCATTGCTTTGTGTGTACAATTTAAGGTCTTAAAACAGTAATAAGTTCTAACACAACTCTGTGAGGGCATTGCAATATCATAACATCATAATTCATACATTTATAACATAATAATGGGACTAGTATAAGTATCATAATTTCATAATTTAGTACATTACAGACAATAAATTATGATAAAATTACCAGGAAATAATAAAAATTTAAAATCATAATGCAAACAATAATTAAAATAAAGTTAAATAAAAAAAAAAAAATTATCATAATATAATAATAATTAATTATTTAGGTATTTGGTACTGAAATCTCACTGTATTATAATAATAATTTATTTGAATTATCATTTCTTAATGGCCATTATTTTTGCGATCTAAATATTCATTTATTGTGTAAAAAGCATTTGCAACTAAAAATTGCTTTATGGTATTAATACATTTTTTATTGTTAGGCTCATTTTTTATATGATCAGGTAGCTTATTATAGATCTTTACTGTCATGGAATAAGGTCCATGTTTGTGTAACGCTAGATTTGATGTTGTCTGTAATAAGTTATTTTTTGAACGAGATTCATAACGACGGGGTACGTCGCCAATTTTAGAATAGAAGTCTGGGTGAGCTTTAACAAACTTACACGATTCTAGTATATATATGCCAGGCAAGGTTAATATTTTAAGGTTTCTAAAGTAATCCTTGCAGCTATCAATCTGTTTTATGTTTGTTATTATGCGGATACACTTTTTCTGTAATATAAGTAGGTCTTGCGCGGAAGTACTGTTCCCCCATAGTATAACGCCATAACTAAGCCACGCGTGTGCAAAGGCATAGTACGCCGCTAAAGCGGTTTGTAGATTGGTGGTCTTTTTCAGCTGCCTTAAGGCATACACAAACTGGCTAAGTTTAGTTTTGATTTTTTCTATGTGGTGTTTCCAATTTAAATGGGAGTCGATTGTGATACCAAGAAGCGAAAACGAGGGCACGCATTCCAATTTATTTTTGTTAAATGAAAAGTCTATATCTAATTCTGCTTTTTGATAGGGCCTAAACTGCATGATTTTTGTTTTGGTAAAATTTATCTCTAAATTGTGGTCTCTCATCCAATTGAATATACTGGTTATAGTTCGGTTTAAATTTTCACTAAGATTTTTATTATTTTTACACGATAGCAAAACGGAGAAGTCATCTGCAAACATTACGCACGATTCGTTTATCGATTTCGGTAGGTCGTTTATATATATGATAAACAGCAAGCATCCGGTCACGCTCCCCTGCGGAATGGAGTCGGACACGGGTTGGATATCTGACCTGACTGTACCAATTTCTCTGGATTGTTCATCTGCATATTCAATTTCAACATGTTGCTTCCGGTTACTTAAGTAGGACTGGAACCATTTATGTGTTATTCCACGTACTCCGATACCATACAATTTATCAAGTAATATATCAAATTTAACTTTTTCGTAAGCCTTAGTCATATCGAACAAAATTCCGACCGCGTACTCCTTTATATTTAGAAAATTTAAAATATTATTAACATAGTTGTAGACTGCTAACGTCGTTGACCGTTTTTATCGAAAACCGTTTTGTGAAAACGTTAAACTTTTCACAAAATGAGTACAGTCGATTGCACATTGCTTTCTCAAATAATTTGGATATCACGGGTAGCAAAGCAATCGGCCGGTAGTTATTTGGGTCAGTTTTTTTATTCTTTTTGTGAATGGGTTTTATCACCGCATGTTTTAAAATGTCGGGAAAAGTACCCTCAGAAAAGGACTGGTTTATCATAAAAGTCAGTGGTGGAGTTAACTCATTTGCACACGCTTTTATCAGAGTCGACGGTAACTCGTCGAGTCCGTAGCTCGTTTTGCTTTTTAAGCCGCGTATTAGACCGTATGTTTCGCGCGGTTCTACAGGTCGTAGGAACATAGTATTTTCGGAGGTAGTTAGCACGGGCCGGCCGCGCGGTGCGGCGCTCGCGGCCGCCGCTGTGTCTGACCGCCCGGCGAAGGCGAACTGGCTGTTGAATGTATTAGTTATAAGTTGAGGGTCACAAGTTAATTTATCGCGGATAAGTAGCTGTATGTTGTGTCTCTTGTATTCTATCTGCGCTTGCCACCAAACTAGGTTGTAAACTGTACAATGAATCTACTTCATTTGTGGGTGTATGCGATTCTGCAAACAGTGAAGCAAAAGGCGGAAGTAAATATTTACTCAAACACGAATAAAGTTCACACAAAGGTAACATGCTGTGTAGTTGATACTATAACTTGTGATTTGCCTCAGTTTGAAATAAATAGAGACCAAATTAACTTACCGCCAAATATATTATTAGCCGATCCTGAGTTTGATGACTGTTAACCCATTAGTATACTTTTAGGATGTGATATATTTTTTTAAATCTTGCGCCGTGATCAGCTGCCTGTCATCCCGACAGAGCTATACCTACACAACACTTCTTTTGGATACGTGGTTGCTGGCAGGGTTCCGCACGGCAGCAGAGTAAAGCAGCCCACAGCAGGCAATTTTTGTGGTCATTTTGGTGTACACTCATCCGAACTCAGTGATAAAAGCGAACAGGTTGATGATGTAGGGCATATTATGGAGAGATTTTGGGAGTGTGATAGTGTACCTGAAATCTATCGGGAAGCCACATCAGAGCAAGAAATAGCCGAAGAGATATTTTCTAAATCTGTCATTCTCAAGGATGGTAGGTTTCAGGTGGACTTGCCGCTAAAACAGAGTTTAACTGATATAGACATGGGTGATTCATTGTCGCGCACGCTCAAGCGCTTTTACAATCTAGAAAAAAGATTTACGAAGGATTCTGTACTGTTTCAAAACTACAAGGCCTTTATTGAGGAATATCTCTCGCTGGGGCATGCGCGGTATGTAGATATTAGCAAGTATGATTTGGAGGGAGGTAAGGTATTCATTTTGCCTCATCATCCAGTCTATAGCAATAGCAAAACGACACGGTTAAGAGTCGTTTTCGACGGCTCTATGCTTACAAGTCGCAACATTTCTCTTAATGACATGTTATTAAATGGTCCTGTTGTACAAAATGACTTATTCAGTATATTGATTTTGTTTCTTTTTTTTTCTTAATAATGAAATCTGTTATAAATTAAGGGGTATACCCAAGGTATAATAAGAAAAAACACATCTTATACAATGATGGTGTTCTCTGTCATTTCTATCATATTTTTTGTAGGAGGTGCGTAGCGGGGTGGAGCTGTAGGTACAGTGGTCCAGCCCAATATTTCAGTCCGGACACGCCCCTTCAACTTAATAAGTTTGTGTCTGTGGTAATATATAATGCCAGTGATTATTAACAACAGGCAGAGAATAGATACTACTACCCACCATGTATAGTGATTTGGAGGTGACCAGGGTATGTTCCTCATTTGTGGTATCTGTTCTTCTGCAACCCAACCCTCAGTGATTAATCCATCTAGCGACTCATTAGTGTCTGGAATGGTCAGGTTGTATTTAATATCATAGCCTGTTTTTATGGTGTCTTGTTTTAATTGGTATAGTTGGCCAGCTATGTGGAAATAATCACCGTCATTAGCTGTTAGCACATAGGGATGATCAGATGGCTCTGTGTTTTTGTGCACCACCAATTCACCGGCTTGGGACACCAGTATCTCCCCTTTGTCTGATGTGGTACTTACTAATACTCCACCATCAAATTGAGCCACTTCAGTTTTGGCATGTGAAGAAACCTCCCATTGACATTGCTTTGCTGGTTTTGTGTCTGACATTAGGTGAGAGAGACATATATTTATATCGAGTTTGTCCTGTTTTGGACACAAGGTCATTGTCAATGTGTCTCGACACACTAGCGGTGCAACACTCCAACAATTGTTTCGATCTTTACAAGCCATAGTGTTGGGGAGAATTAGCTTCCGGTACTCAGATTTGATCTTAAGATGTGTAGTCCATACTCTCATCATTGCTGCAGATCTATCCACTATGACCTTAGGAAAGACCATGATTCCTGAGACAATAGGGTAGGGCTCAAAATCTACTCTGTGTAAGGCAAGTCTTCCTAACTCATAAAGGAGACTAACATGTCTTGTATACTGAATTAGCCAGCATAGGGTGTTTTAAGAGTACATTAACGACATCAGTTGCAGGTAATAAATCTGGAGTTATTCGTCCAGATAAAGCATTGTCCACCACACGAGAGAAGTCATTGGGGGCCATAGCAAGCCACACAGAATATATTTCCCTAAAATATGTTGTAGATAAGTCCTGACACGTCTTCTCAGATATGTACTTATTCAAGGTTCGGGCTTGCCGGTCTACAGCATGATGTATAGCCTGCTGATTCTGGATCAAGGTGTTTATGCTTTTAGTTACTACAAGTGAATGATCCTTAATAGCCTGGACTTGCTCATCGAGTGCAGAAATAGAATTCTCTAGGGACCAAATAGATGCTCGATTCCATGCAGCAACTCCCCCAATGACAAGAGACTCAATAAATCTTTTTCTTCTAGGAATGTTTTGGTGAGGCTTAAGAGTACCCACTTTTTCCTTCAACAACTCAATAATGATGTCCTGGCTAGGAAGATTCCTGGCAAAAGAGCAAGATTCATTGTTTGAGGTCTTAGAGATTGGTCTCAAGTGAGGCATATGATACATTATAGGAACATATATGTAACTGGAAAATTCCATGTATGTTCCGGATTGCTCCATCACCAGGCCAATTTCAGGAGCTATTAATCCTGATTTCATGATTTATGTCTGCACTTGTGGAGTATCACTTTCTTTATTCCCATTCACTGAAGCTGAATCTTGCAATTCAAAGCTTATATCATTATCAGTGAAGTAGTGCATTGTCTTTACTGAGTCCCACAGAATAGCACCCCTCTTTGGTCTCCTTCTCGTCTGCATTTGTTTCTTTGGGCGATAATAGATAGGGTGTATATTGTCTTCTAATGGTTGTAATGGAATATTGTCAGTAAGAGATGGCAACGTCAAAGGGGGATTAGTGGTAGTACTTTTTAGTGTCTGCTCCAAGATTTGAAATTTAGTATCTAAATACTCTTGAACATGCTTTTTGGAGAGCTCTTGGGTGTATTCTAATGCTTGTTCAGTTTCTTCTAGTTTCCGAGCTACATTTAGTGCAGCTATATGACCTCCTAATCGTGCACCTATATAGCCAGATCCAAAAAACCCAGCTCCTGCCAACATTACTAATATCCAAACTGTGGGTATCATGTTGATCACCACAGTAGTCTGAGATTAGAACACTTAATGTTCAGAGATTCCTTCTTGGTAATTAAACTGTATGAGATTATTACTATTTTTAAATGTAAATGTTAGATCTATTATTCATCTAATGATCTATTATACTAAGTGTTTATTAATTAGCCTTATTGACTTAATCAGTATATTGATTTTGTTTCGGCTGCATCAATATATACTCATAGCTGACATTCAAAAAATGTTCAGACAAACGAAACTGAACCCCGAGCATTGCGCGTTGCAAAATATTCTCTGGAGGGATTCTCCAATGGAAAGCATTAAATGTATACAACTGCAGACAGTAACTTATGGCCAAAAAAGCTCAACCTTTTTGTCAACCAGATGTTTAATTGAACTGGCTCAAAGATATAAAGAGCAGTATCCATTGGCAGCAGAAGTTCTAATAAATAATACGTATGTCGATGATGTTAACACTGGGTGCAATGATTTAAATCAATTAATCGAAACAAAGCGTCAACTGACCGACTTGTTAAAGCTGGGTGGATTTGTATTGCACAAATGGTGCTCCAATAACAAGCAGCTGCTAGAGGATGTACCCAAGCAGCTTCAAAACATGTCGGACGTTGGCTTTTGTCAGGATGAAGATGCATCAATAAAGACTTTAGGTATTACATATAGGATAAAATCGGATACTTTGAACATTAGCTGTCCCGGAGGGTTGCCATGCGAGGTCGATAGCTGTACTAAGCGTCAGGTTCTCAGCGTAATAGGGAACTTCTTCGACCCCCTTGGCTTAGCAGGGCCGATTGTCGTCGCAGCTAAACTCATTATGCAGAGAACTTGGCAGCTAAAAATATCCTGGGATTCACATATACCTCATGACTTAGCTAATGAATTTAAAGGCTTTCTTCGCAATTTAAATATGATGCAAAACATACCAGTGAGCAGAAATATAAACACACAAAACTTAAAAACTGCTGAGTTAGTAGGATATGCAGATGCTTCAGCCAAGGCTTTCGTTGTTGCATATATTTCAGAACCATAGGCGAGCATGGCCAAGTGGCTGTCAGTTTGTTGTGTTCCAAATCAAGGGTCAATCCCATTAAACCTTTGACAACTCCTCGCTTGGAGCTGAACGCTGCATTATTGTTAGCTACTGTAACTCGCAAGGTTCGTGACCAGATCTCCAAGCTTGGAATTGACAGTAAGGTCCATTTACACTCTGATTCACAGGTAGTTTTGGCGTGGCTGGGAACGGAGTCTGCGAGGTTGTCTGTCTACGTAGCCAACCGAGTAATGCAAATTACAGAATTGATAAAGGAGGCTACATATACCTACGCTCAGTGTTTGTGACATACAAACATTTTCCGTAGTTGGCGGATGCTTAAATTACGAAGCCGATCACTATTTATGCACTTCAACCACTTTTTAAGTCCTGTCTTCGATGCGGGTAACTGGTGCAATTTAACGTCATGTCGTTTACTTGTACAGTTATCTACACAACACTTGTAATACATTTTAGCTACTTATTAAATATAGCCACGGTACCACAAGTATTACGTTTTAACTGAGAGGATAAGTTCGGATTTACATCAACGACACATCACTCGATCAAGTATAAAACGGTAATGGCGAACTCAACCGCAAATTGTCAAATCGAATTCAAAAACTGGCGGCAAGAGTAATGACAGCTCGACGGCGGTAGGTAAGCGATGAGGGGAGCGAGTTTATTACTTTGATCATCTATAGTATACCACAGATAATACCGCCAAGATACTTACTTTGTATAAAGATTACAGGCTGTGGGAACAACCTAATGATATACCAGAAAAGTTTATGCCATTGGAAGGTATTCGTCAAAATTCAACCCAAGAAGCATTTCCTGTGCGTGATAAATTTAGTCACTACTTTATTTCTGGAAATGGGCTTCTGCCTGTGTACCTAATGTATACAGGAATTAAATTTTATTAAATAAGTATTAAATTTGTGTCATATATTTGAAAAATATTTCTAACTGAAAAACGATTAGATAAAAAAAAATTGCGAACTTTCGAAAAAAATATAATAGTGTACAACCGGCCTTACGGTCACTACATGACGGCATCGCTATCCTAGGAAATCCAAGCTTTACATTCTGTAACAATATTTAAAAAGTTAAGAACCGGACTGTGGTGTAAAAATGCGTTTTTCCAAGAACTTCCTGTATCAAGTGACACTCGCGTCATCAAGACGAATGTAATGATAACGTATCATTTATCGAAATCGCTTGAGCCGTAGGACAGAACTTCGCCGCAGTTGGGTAAATAACAACTTCATTTTTGTTAGGTTTAAGTAGTCACAGTTGTAATAAACGAGCGTTTGGAAATTGTATATATATATGCTCACCCGTTATACTTCATTCGGCGGCTATTTGCTCCCAGGGTTCTTGTTTTTTTGAAGCATTTTTGTAATCCTTTAATTTATGATTAATTGATTATACAGTAATTCCTTGTTGCGAACACACTCGATAATCCGTTCTTCCATTTTTACGGTACGCACGTGCAAGCTCTCGCATAGTCCGCGTCCTTCTGGCGCACTGACGCGTCCGCCACCACGTGCATACCGTCCGCGGACGTTTTCGGCTGACAAAAGCATCCAGCGCTAGATTTCTGTCGGATGTCCGAACGCTCAAGGTCAGCACAAGGTCACGTCCACGGCTTACCTCCGATCGTTTGCACAATTAGCTTCGATACGTTGGCTTCTTCCAATAACATTCAGTTGATGTTGATGCCGGTTCGGAACTCATTTTGACCAGACAGAAGAGAATTCACAGTGTGTTTACAACCACCTGAACACAACATTTATTTAAAAATAGAGATAAAAGTTCACTGGGTTATTCCAGTATCCTACAAACACATACGCAGGTAAGGTCAACCAGGGTAAATGTATTGTGTTTCATTTTAGGGGTTGACCATACCAAAGTTAAACCTTGCCGGGATTGATAAATCATAAGACACAGAATTAAAGAATTTGTTCAGGTACTACTCGGCCCTTAACTTGGCATTCGCTACCTTTTCTACAAACTTGCACGTACCCCACAGCAGTATCTAAATAAGAATCACGTGATAACCTGAAATAATAATAACAGATAATACCTGTAATTTGTAGGTATTAGGGCATGGCAATTTAAGAAACTGTCCGCGTAGTATCCGTTGAATGCCATTGCTGCGTTGCAGCTTGCGTGACGTGTGAATGGCTGAAATAAACTATTTACCTACGTCGATTCCACACAGAAATCCGGCACTGACATCACAAGCTTCCACGAACCTACGCTAGCCAAATCAAACAACCCGTACAATGTACATACACTGGCGAGGGCATGCAGAAATGTGACAACATCTAAGCACCACCACCACATCATGTTACTCACATTAATATTTATGCTCGTCTGATAAGCTAAATTATGGTTGCAGTTGACGCAACACACTCCATTCAAGTCCCGTTATCCAGTTTAGGAAGATTTCTCGAATCGGCTTTAACAAATTCGTCATTCATTCTTGAAAATATCTGTTTACAAAATCAACCGAAATTGCAGAAATAAGAAATGAACACGTGTAGAATGACAATGATGACAAGTTGTGCTAGACTTACAACAGCCAGTAAATAGTAATGTTATCTACGATATACGGTTTAATAAGTAACTTGGTTTGATATAAAAAAATACACACGCGAGAACGAAGGTATCTCCGTCAGGAGCGCCGTTTGGGCACTTTACACTTTTGATGGCATTTTTCCGTAAGATTTCGTTGTCGTCGTTTCTACGCTGCCAGTGCTGCCACCGACTTTCAGGGCCGAACTCCCTCAGCGACTCCGCCAATTCTGCCTACTGAGCCTCGTGCTTGTGAGCACTGAGCATCCAGGGGCCCGCCGCACAGTGGGTTGCCGCCCATACTAACGCTCAAACATGCGTTATGACGCTTAGTATTTTGGATATATTTTAGTAACCACACACTATTTAACTTCGATATTTTTACCAGATGTTTAGACAACCATTTTCTGTGATTCGTTGCTTAAAATATTTATGAAAATGAATCTTCTATGGTAAAAAAATTTATAAAATAATCTTTTTCTACTTCAAAGAAATTAAATGTTGCGTGATGTATACGCGATGTTCAATAATAAAAACTAAATAAGGGGAAAGAAAGTCTAATATATATTTATATTTATCTACACTTAATAAAACGCCTACACGAATAAAGTTCTTGAGGTGCACAATTACTATTTCACTGGAGCAGACACACTCAAATGGCAAGGACTAAATTAGGTGTCTAATTTATTAGGTATGCTATTACATTTAGGAAATATACATGCTGCATGCATTCATGAACGAGAACGTACTTGTTTTTTGACATCTACATTTCCGATTCATGAATTAAGATTTTTGCATCAATGCTTACTGGTTTATTATTTTTTCGTGATACATTGTTTGATAAAACTGGGTCGGATAATATAATCATATCATTTATTAAACATTTCTCTTAATGACATGTTATTAAATGGTCCTGTTGTACAAAATGACTTATTCAGTATATTGATTTTGTTTCTTTTTTTTTCTTAATAATGAAATCTGTTATAATTTAAGGGGTATACCCAAGGTATAATAAGAAAAAACACATCTTATACAATGATGGTGTTCTCTGTCATTTCTATCATATTTTTTGTAGGAGGTGCGTAGCGGGGTGGAGCTGTAGGTACAGTGGTCCAGCCCAATATTTCAGTCCGGACACGCCCCTTCAACTTAATAAGTTTGTGTCTGTGGTAATATATAATGCCAGTGATTATTAACAACAGGCAGAGAATAGATACTACTACCCACCATGTATAGTGATTTGGAGGTGACCAGGGTATGTTCCTCATTTGTGGTATCTGTTCTTCTGCAACCCAACCCTCAGTGATTAATCCATCTAGCGACTCATTAGTGTCTGGAATGGTCAGGTTGTATTTAATATCATAGCCTGTTTTTATGGTGTCTTGTTTTAATTGGTATAGTTGGCCAGCTATGTGGAAATAATCACCGTCATTAGCTGTTAGCACATAGGGATGATCAGATGGCTCTGTGTTTTTGTGCACCACCAATTCACCGGCTTGGGACACCAGTATCTCCCCTTTGTCTGATGTGGTACTTACTAATACTCCACCATCAAATTGAGCCACTTCAGTTTTGGCATGTGAAGAAACCTCCCATTGACATTGCTTTGCTGGTTTTGTGTCTGACATTAGGTGAGAGAGACATATATTTATATCGAGTTTGTCCTGTTTTGGACACAAGGTCATTGTCAATGTGTCTCGACACACTAGCGGTGCAACACTCCAACAATTGTTTCGATCTTTACAAGCCATAGTGTTGGGGAGAATTAGCTTCCGGTACTCAGATTTGATCTTAAGATGTGTAGTCCATACTCTCATCATTGCTGCAGATCTATCCACTATGACCTTAGGAAAGACCATGATTCCTGAGACAATAGGGTAGGGCTCAAAATCTACTCTGTGTAAGGCAAGTCTTCCTAACTCATAAAGGAGACTAACATGTCTTGTATACTGAATTAGCCAGCATAGGGTGTTTTAAGAGTACATTAACGACATCAGTTGCAGGTAATAAATCTGGAGTTATTCGTCCAGATAAAGCATTGTCCACCACACGAGAGAAGTCATTGGGGGCCATAGCAAGCCACACAGAATATATTTCCCTAAAATATGTTGTAGATAAGTCCTGACACGTCTTCTCAGATATGTACTTATTCAAGGTTCGGGCTTGCCGGTCTACAGCATGATGTATAGCCTGCTGATTCTGGATCAAGGTGTTTATGCTTTTAGTTACTACAAGTGAATGATCCTTAATAGCCTGGACTTGCTCATCGAGTGCAGAAATAGAATTCTCTAGGGACCAAATAGATGCTCGATTCCATGCAGCAACTCCCCCAATGACAAGAGACTCAATAAATCTTTTTCTTCTAGGAATGTTTTGGTGAGGCTTAAGAGTACCCACTTTTTCCTTCAACAACTCAATAATGATGTCCTGGCTAGGAAGATTCCTGGCAAAAGAGCAAGATTCATTGTTTGAGGTCTTAGAGATTGGTCTCAAGTGAGGCATATGATACATTATAGGAACATATATGTAACTGGAAAATTCCATGTATGTTCCGGATTGCTCCATCACCAGGCCAATTTCAGGAGCTATTAATCCTGATTTCATGATTTATGTCTGCACTTGTGGAGTATCACTTTCTTTATTCCCATTCACTGAAGCTGAATCTTGCAATTCAAAGCTTATATCATTATCAGTGAAGTAGTGCATTGTCTTTACTGAGTCCCGCAGAATAGCACCCCTCTTTGGTCTCCTTCTCTTCTGCATTTGTTTCTTTGGGCGATAATAGATAGGGTGTATATTGTCTTCTAATGGTTGTAATGGAATATTGTCAGTAAGAGATGGCAACGTCAAAGGGGGATTAGTGGTAGTACTTTTTAGTGTCTGCTCCAAGATTTGAAATTTAGTATCTAAATACTCTTGAACATGCTTTTTGGAGAGCTCTTGGGTGTATTCTAATGCTTGTTCAGTTTCTTCTAGTTTCCGAGCTACATTTAGTGCAGCTATATGACCTCCTAATCGTGCACCTATATAGCCAGATCCAAAAAACCCAGCTCCTGCCAACATTACTAATATCCAAACTGTGGGTATCATGTTGATCACCACAGTAGTCTGAGATTAGAACACTTAATGTTCAGAGATTCCTTCTTGGTAATTAAACTGTATGAGATTATTACTATTTTAAAATGTAAATGTTAGATCTATTATTCATCTAATGATCTATTATACTAAGTGTTTATTAATTAGCCTTATTGACTTAATCAGTATATTGATTTTGTTTCGGCTGCATCAATATATACTCATAGCTGACATTCAAAAAATGTTCAGACAAACGAAACTGAACCCCGAGCATTGCGCGTTGCAAAATATTCTCTGGAGGGATTCTCCAATGGAAAGCATTAAATGTATACAACTGCAGACAGTAACTTATGGCCAAAAAAGCTCAACCTTTTTGTCAACCAGATGTTTAATTGAACTGGCTCAAAGATATAAAGAGCAGTATCCATTGGCAGCAGAAGTTCTAATAAATAATACGTATGTCGATGATGTTAACACTGGGTGCAATGATTTAAATCAATTAATCGAAACAAAGCGTCAACTGACCGACTTGTTAAAGCTGGGTGGATTTGTATTGCACAAATGGTGCTCCAATAACAAGCAGCTGCTAGAGGATGTACCCAAGCAGCTTCAAAACATGTCGGACGTTGGCTTTTGTCAGGATGAAGATGCATCAATAAAGACTTTAGGTATTACATATAGGATAAAATCGGATACTTTGAACATTAGCTGTCCCGGAGGGTTGCCATGCGAGGTCGATAGCTGTACTAAGCGTCAGGTTCTCAGCGTAATAGGGAACTTCTTCGACCCCCTTGGCTTAGCAGGGCCGATTGTCGTCGCAGCTAAACTCATTATGCAGAGAACTTGGCAGCTAAAAATATCCTGGGATTCACATATACCTCATGACTTAGCTAATGAATTTAAAGGCTTTCTTCGCAATTTAAATATGATGCAAAACATACCAGTGAGCAGAAATATAAACACACAAAACTTAAAAACTGCTGAGTTAGTAGGATATGCAGATGCTTCAGCCAAGGCTTTCGTTGTTGCATATATTTCAGAACCATAGGCGAGCATGGCCAAGTGGCTGTCAGTTTGTTGTGTTCCAAATCAAGGGTCAATCCCATTAAACCTTTGACAACTCCTCGCTTGGAGCTGAACGCTGCATTATTGTTAGCTACTGTAACTCGCAAGGTTCGTGACCAGATCTCCAAGCTTGGAATTGACAGTAAGGTCCATTTACACTCTGATTCACAGGTAGTTTTGGCGTGGCTGGGAACGGAGTCTGCGAGGTTGTCTGTCTACGTAGCCAACCGAGTAATGCAAATTACAGAATTGATAAAGGAGGCTACATATACCTACGCTCAGTGTTTGTGACATACAAACATTTTCCGTAGTTGGCGGATGCTTAAATTACGAAGCCGATCACTATTTATGCACTTCAACCACTTTTTAAGTCCTGTCTTCGATGCGGGTAACTGGTGCAATTTAACGTCATGTCGTTTACTTGTACAGTTATCTACACAACACTTGTAATACATTTTAGCTACTTATTAAATATAGCCACGGTACCACAAGTATTACGTTTTAACTGAGAGGATAAGTTCGGATTTACATCAACGACACATCACTCGATCAAGTATAAAACGGTAATGGCGAACTCAACCGCAAATTGTCAAATCGAATTCAAAAACTGGCGGCAAGAGTAATGACAGCTCGACGGCGGTAGGTAAGCGATGAGGGGAGCGAGTTTATTACTTTGATCATCTATAGTATACCACAGATAATACCGCCAAGATACTTACTTTGTATAAAGATTACAGGCTGTGGGAACAACCTAATGATATACCAGAAAAGTTTATGCCATTGGAAGGTATTCGTCAAAATTCAACCCAAGAAGCATTTCCTGTGCGTGATAAATTTAGTCACTACTTTATTTCTGGAAATGGGCTTCTGCCTGTGTACCTAATGTATACAGGAATTAAATTTTATTAAATAAGTATTAAATTTGTGTCATATATTTGAAAAATATTTCTAACTGAAAAACGATTAGATAAAAAAAAATTGCGAACTTTCGAAAAAAATATAATAGTGTACAACCGGCCTTACGGTCACTACATGACGGCATCGCTATCCTAGGAAATCCAAGCTTTACATTCTGTAACAATATTTAAAAAGTTAAGAACCGGACTGTGGTGTAAAAATGCGTTTTTCCAAGAACTTCCTGTATCAAGTGACACTCGCGTCATCAAGACGAATGTAATGATGACGTATCATTTATCGAAATCGCTTGAGCCGTAGGACAGAACTTCGCCGCAGTTGGGTAAATAACAACTTCATTTTTGTTAGGTTTAAGTAGTCACAGTTGTAATAAACGAGCGTTTGGAAATTGTATATATATATGCTCACCCGTTATACTTCATTCGGCGGCTATTTGCTCCCAGGGTTCTTGTTTTTTTGAAGCATTTTTGTAATCCTTTAATTTATGATTAATTGATTATACAGTAATTCCTTGTTGCGAACACACTCGATAATCCGTTCTTCCATTTTTACGGTACGCACGTGCAAGCTCTCGCATAGTCCGCGTCCTTCTGGCGCACTGACGCGTCCGCCACCCCGTGCATACCGTCCGCGGACGTTTTCGGCTGACAAAAGCATCCAGCGCTAGATTTCTGTCGGATGTCCGAACGCTCAAGGTCAGCACAAGGTCACGTCCACGGCTTACCTCCGATCGTTTGCACAATTAGCTTCGATACGTTGGCTTCTTCCAATAACATTCAGTTGATGTTGATGCCGGTTCGGAACTCATTTTGACCAGACAGAAGAGAATTCACAGTGTGTTTACAACCACCTGAACACAACATTTATTTAAAAATAGAGATAAAAGTTCACTGGGTTATTCCAGTATCCTACAAACACATACGCAGGTAAGGTCAACCAGGGTAAATGTATTGTGTTTCATTTTAGGGGTTGACCATACCAAAGTTAAACCTTGCCGGGATTGATAAATCATAAGACACAGAATTAAAGAATTTGTTCAGGTACTACTCGGCCCTTAACTTGGCATTCGCTACCTTTTCTACAAACTTGCACGTACCCCACAGCAGTATCTAAATAAGAATCACGTGATAACCTGAAATAATAATAACAGATAATACCTGTAATTTGTAGGTATTAGGGCATGGCAATTTAAGAAACTGTCCGCGTAGTATCCGTTGAATGCCATTGCTGCGTTGCAGCTTGCGTGACGTGTGAATGGCTGAAATAAACTATTTACCTACGTCGATTCCACACAGAAATCCGGCACTGACATCACAAGCTTCCACGAACCTACGCTAGCCAAATCAAACAACCCGTACAATGTACATACACTGGCGAGGGCATGCAGAAATGTGACAACATCTAAGCACCACCACCACATCATGTTACTCACATTAATATTTATGCTCGTCTGATAAGCTAAATTATGGTTGCAGTTGACGCAACACACTCCATTCAAGTCCCGTTATCCAGTTTAGGAAGATTTCTCGAATCGGCTTTAACAAATTCGTCATTCATTCTTGAAAATATCTGTTTACAAAATCAACCGAAATTGCAGAAATAAGAAATGAACACGTGTAGAATGACAATGATGACAAGTTGTGCTAGACTTACAACAGCCAGTAAATAGTAATGTTATCTACGATATACGGTTTAATAAGTAACTTGGTTTGATATAAAAAAAATACACACGCGAGAACGAAGGTATCTCCGTCAGGAGCGCCGTTTGGGCACTTTACACTTTTGATGGCATTTTTCCGTAAGATTTCGTTGTCGTCGTTTCTACGCTGCCAGTGCTGCCACCGACTTTCAGGGCCGAACTCCCTCAGCGACTCCGCCAATTCTGCCTACTGAGCCTCGTGCTTGTGAGCACTGAGCATCCAGGGGCCCGCCGCACAGTGGGTTGCCGCCCATACTAACGCTCAAACATGCGTTATGACGCTTAGTATTTTGGATATATTTTAGTAACCACACACTATTTAACTTCGATATTTTTACCAGATGTTTAGACAACCATTTTCTGTGATTCGTTGCTTAAAATATTTATGAAAATGAATCTTCTATGGTAAAAAAAAATATAAAATAATCTTTTTCTACTTCAAAGAAATTAAATGTTGCGTGATGTATACGCGATGTTCAATAATAAAAACTAAATAAGGGGAAAGAAAGTCTGATATATATTTATATTTATCTACACTTAATAAAACGCCTACACGAATAAAGTTCTTGAGGTGCACAATTACTATTTCACTGGAGCAGACACACTCACATGGCAAGGACTAAATTAGGTGTCTAATTTATTAGGTATGCTATTACATTTAGGAAATATACATGCTGCATGCATTAATGAACGAGAACGTACTTGTTTTTTGACATCTACATTTCCGATTCATGAATTAAGATTTTTGCATCAATGCTTACTGGTTTATTATTTTTTCGTGATACATTGTTTGATAAAACTGGGTCGGATAATATAATCATATCATTTATTAAATCCCTATTTGACACGTCCCGCCTGAATTTGCGTGTGTGATGTAATCTCACGTGGCGAAATACTTTGTGGCTCGCTTCCTGTGCGTCTTCTGACAGACCAATAGGTAAAATACAATTGTATGCAATTATGTCCGCTCCATGTACTAAAATTGTTTGCACTGTAACGGGCATGTAATACCAATTATACAATAATGATACGTACAACTCACCTGTTTCTTTTGCGTATATTCTTTATACTTCAATATTAATAATGGATGGATAACCTCAAGAGGGACGGGTATTGACGCTGCCTCGCTGGGCAGAAAGACTACGAATAGAGAAGAGTTTCGGACAGTGGTAGTCAATCGTTTTCGCGCTTTAGTCATGCAGCGTGCTGCATCAGTGACAAAGTTTTTTCCTTATTTTAGTCATGATTGGCGCCCCAAAGATAATCAAGCGTGCTCTGAGCGAGTTCTGCAATAGTAATATTTTTGGTTTTCTCGAGAACTTTTGAGGTAAAGACATGACACTTTTTGGCTTCAGTAGTATCAAGGCTTCTGATTAATACATTAGCAATTTGTTTTCCTTCAGCATCCCTGGTCTCATCAATGCTTAAATAAATAGTTTGTTTTGTTATTGCCGCCCTTATTTCTTTTTTGTTTCTTTGTAAACTTTTGAGAGTACTTTCAAAAGGCAAAGTAATATTCTCACCGTGTTCTTGATTGATACATTTTTCTATAAATATTCTAGTTTTGGTTCTGTAACTGAGCCCTTACATTCAACGAAGAATTTCGACAAATCTTGCTTAAGTTGCATTTGCTTATCTTTTACCAGCCTGTGTGACAGCGTGATAAGACTAAAATGTATATCTTTATTGACCAGTTTCACGTCTGCGTCTTTCTAGATCTGGTTTTATACTATTTTGACTGTTTTGCATTTCTGTTGGGCACTTTAGTCGTTTTTAAAGAATTATTTTTTTATTCCTTGGACAGCACCAGCAGGTCGTCTAAATGGTGTCCCCTTATTCACTGACAAACGTTTCACCGAATGCATGGTTTAGCCGAATTTTCGTTTCATCGATTTTTTGTTACAACCGTTCACGTTTTAGGTACAGTTAAAACGTCATTCTGTAGAACACATAAGGTTAGGTTAGGTTTGTTTTATAAAATTCCTGAAAAGATTACTGATACTGAAAAAATGGTTATCGATGAAATTAAAATTCTGCGAACCATACATTCGATGGAACAATTGTCGGTAAAACGAGGTACAACCCGTCTAAATATGCAACTAAAGTGATACCTGGTAAGTTGAACTTGAACCCGTCAATTAAGGACTGGAAGGTCGCTGTAGAGTTACGCAGACCTATGGGCATACGCTTGAACCTGAAGGTGCCCAAAGGTGTCGTGAATGAGGTGAGATCCCTATGGTTCGGTTCACCCACCTGAAAGTAGCCAGAATGGAAGTCCAGCGTAGTCATGTACTTGGAGGCCTGTGCGGCGTGGAGAACGTCCTCTCGATCTTGGCAAGAAGGACTGACCGCCAGGTCAGACTCCGTGACCGCGTTGAGCTTGAGGTAGTTAGCCTGTAGCTCCCATCCTTCTTCACCAGGACGACGTTCGCGGCCCACGGAGATTCGCATTCCTCGATGAAATCGGCACTGAGTAGCTTTTGCAGCTCTTTTTCCAGAGCTTCCTTCTTCGGCGGCGAAAACCTGTAGGGGAGGCGAGGCGAGGCGAGAGGCTCCAGATTATCACTTACCTTGATCTGATGGCGAAGTCCCTAGGAGGTCCCTCGGCAGCAAAATAGGCCGCTCTGCTACGCAAAAACGCGTCGAGCGCGTCCCTGTGTTCGAGCGGCAGTTCCTTACATTCGTCGTCGCGCAAGGTGACATCGGATATATCCGCTAGCATCAGCTCTTGTCACCTTTAGAATCACTGATCGCACAAAAGGAAATATTTGGTCGAACAAAATACCACGACTCCTGCGCTATGTGTTAAAACCTTTAAGTGTGGGGGTACCGTACCCACTAGCAACCCTGTGCTCAAAGTATCGACCACGTGTTTGCCCATGTTCCGCGACAGTCTGAACAATTTTCGAAATTTCCGCTCGGATCGGTCGAATGGGTTGGATGCATCACGCAACTAGGGTGTGCATACCGGTTTACCGGTTAACCGGTAAATTAAAATAAAAAACCGGTAATTTACCGAAACACGAATTACCGATAAATTAATATATTTTAACGATTACCAGTACTTTGTCGTCACCATTATAACTACAACTCTCTTTTTAGAATGTAAATAATAAATATCATTTGAATACTTGTTTGCGTTATTAGGTTACTACCTACTAAATAGACATATCTTTTTGTAGACGTTTCAAAATACAAAAATGTTCCGGTCTCAGTTTATCTCTGAATAATAATAATAAGGCTATCGATACTGTTGGCTATGTGGTACCTGATGAGTACTGCGATACTTCGGTGCCATTCCAGGCTCGCCCACCAAAGGTCCGGGACACCATTGTCCCGTCAGCGGGATAAGATAAAGATACAACTTTAGTACCACTAGTAATATGTATTCACGAATGTTTACGTGAATATTAGTACAGGGCAGCACCCTTTCCCCTCCACCCTTCATTAGCTGTTTGACAGGGCAGGTCCCGCGGTCATTGTTTTAGTCTACGGCCTGCTAATCCCAAAGAACGTTGTCAACTTGTCAGTTGTATTTTGTGCCCTCGTATCTGTTCAGTGAGCAATATAAGTGGAAATTAATGACACGTGTTGTGCTGTGCCTGCGAGTTTCTCCACTAAACAAGAATAATGATATTAGTACGGAGTAAGTACATGCTCTACATAATTATTAATTAATACAATGTCTAAGTTATTCCAATACTTTTCATATTGAATGATAAAGCTATAATTAATTATATATACCGTTACTTTGAACGTTAATTATATAGGATTCAGAATTTCAGATACACTACGAGGGTAAATCAAAAAGTTCTTAGAATAAGGGTGAAAAACAAAAGAAAATCGTTTACTTATATTTTATTTTTCTACATAGTCTCCTTGGAGTTCTATACACTTTAGATATCGTTTTTCAATTTTTTTTATTCAATCATAAAAAAAAGTTCTTCCTTGGGTCTCGAAAAACTCCTCCACAGCACCCACTACGGCATCATCATCAGGAAATTTTCTTTCGCGGATGTGCTCCTTTAATTTCGGGAATAGGTGGAAATCACTAGGAGCCAAGTCCGGAGAATATGGCGGGTGGTCCAACAGCTTGAAGCCAGCTTGGCGGATGGCAGCGAGTGCCAATTGTGAGCGATGAGCCGGGGCGTTGTCGTGGTGAAACAGCACGCCCGACGATCACTTTCCCCGGCGTTTTTCTATGATCGCCTGCCGCACTTTCGGGATCAATTCTGTATAATAGGCACCTGTAATGGTTTTTCCTTTCGGAAGGTAGTCAATGAATAGGATTCCTTCCGCATCCCAGAATACAGAGGCCATAATTTTACCCGCCGTCGGAAAAACTCGAAATTTCTTAATAGGTGGAGGAGATGGTCGTTTCCAGGACATGCTTTGCTTTTTCGTCTCGGGATCAAAATGGTGGAGCCAAGTTTCGTCCATGGTTACAAATCGACGATAAAATGCAACCGGGTCACGTTCGATGATTTCGAGATTCCGCTTCGAAACCTCTACACGCTGTTCTTTATTAACCTCACTTAACATTCGCGAAACCCATCTTGCCGAAACTTTTTTAAACCCTAAAACATCCGTCAATATTGATTGCACGCTACCAAAAGAAATGTGTAGGATCTCTACTAACTGTTGAATGCTAATTCTTCTATCCTCCAATACCAATTTTTCGATTTTCGCCACGTTTTCATCAGTAACAGAGGTGGAAGGCCGGCCGGAGCGAGGGTCATCTTCACAGTTGGCCCTACCTCTCTTGAATTCGGCAACCCAGTAAGCGACCGTGGAATATGGTACAGCATAAGTACCTATAGTCTGCTGGATATCCAAATGAATTTCCTTAGTGGACATTTTTTTCAGACACAGATACTTAATCACGGCACGTAACTCATTTTTCTCCATAATGCAAAATTTTAAGCGATTATCTTCACAAAATAATTAATTAGGTCGCAATGGTACAAGCAATCAAATACAATTGGCCGCCATAATTATGTCATAATGAGAGCCAAATAAAAAAAAAATAACCTACATTTAAAAAGGTTTTACCACTATGCAGTTCTAAGAACGTTTTGATTCACCCTCGTACATAAAAATAGTAAACCAAATTATGGCTTAAGTATCACAATAAGACATTTTTACAATTTAGATGGCAATTATAAATGTTAGGTATCTATATATTTTATACATGACAAAATAACGATATTTGTGAATAAAAATTACGTGTCGTAAGCCATACGCACCCTTGGAATGAAACCGACCTAAATAAAAAACGCAACTTTTTGGAAAAACGGGTATAAAGTTTTGAAATAGCGTAATTGTAATATTTAACTAGCTTTATTGCCAGGACTAAATAAGTAATCGGGCATTTTTAATTTAATTGTAAATTATAGTTTAATCATTGGACTTATTAGTTCACATGAGAAATTGTGTATATTTTGTAAAACCTGTACTAGAAAAAAACTTTTCTTAAATCTAGCCATTATAAGGTCACTTTATGACTGAACTTTTTGCTGCTTATTTGACTTAACGCGAATTAAGCCATTTTTGTATTATGTAATATAGCAAATTGTTTGACCAAATGTGGTTTAAGTCGTTTTTCTTAAGAAACAATGTTGTCATTAAAAGTAAGGTCAATTTGGAAGAACGGATTCAATAAAATTCAAGACTGTTACTAATTATTTATTGAATTGCACACGGTAATAAAATTTGTTTTTTAAAACATATCTAAGAAAAAACTTAAAAATAAACTGAAATGAACACAAACTAGGAATTCCTTATAAAAAAATAAAGTAAAGACTTCTAAAATTAAATGAAATAGAGTTGTAATTGTTTTACATACAAGTAAACAAACACATAACATAATATCTATTCAGAAAGAATATTTTTAGGCCTACGAAGCCATTTAAAGTCTGCTCATAGTATCACAAATGAACCACTAGAAGCAAGATCTGGGACGTCATCATCTAGACAAGTTACTGCTTCAAGGCAGGATTGTCAGCTGCCTACAAAGAAGACCAAAATTGACGATTATTTCAAGAGTGATCAATCTATGGACTGGACAGTTTCGAGAATGGTAGTTCTCGATGGGATCCCGTTTAGAGTGTTCGTGAATTCTGCGGATCTTCGACGTTTATTTAAGCAATCCGGTCACCAAATACCATCATCGGCAAACACAATTCGAAAATTGGTTGTACAAAGAAGTGAAGCTGTGAAGCAGGAAATCAACTCGATTGAACGCAAGAATTAGACAAGTTACAAAACAGTGGCATGAAATATTCAATCACAATTGACGAATGGACGTCCACGGCTAAGAAGCGTTATATTAACGTCAACATTCACTGTCCAGGCATAAAAAACTCCAAATCTTTTCATAATATTGGCCTAATTATAGGATCTGCGACTTCTCCAATATGCGCTCAGCTTCTAAAAGAACGATTAGGAGAATACCAATTGAACGTGGATGACTTAATTGGACTTACCACGGATGCAGCTAGTGTGATAGTAAAAATGGGAAGAGATCTGCCGGTTCACCAGCAAATGTGTTATGCACACGGTTTGCAGCTGGCGATTCTTGACGTAATGTATAAGCACCAGCCAATACTTTACGAAGAAGAAGAGCACTCTGAAGCTTCGGACATAGACAGCGACGATGAAAATGAAGAAAGTTTTTCTTTCGAAATGCCTCGCAGAAGAGTACCTATATCAAATACTAACTTAAAGCTCCTTGTAGAAAAAGTGAGGAAACTATGCAAGATCTTCCGCAATTCGCCAACAAAAAACGATCAAGCTTTACAAAAACATGTGAAACTGACCTTTGGTATAGAGCTTAATCTCATATTAGATTGCAAAGCTCGGTGGAGCTCTTTAGCATCGATGGTAGAAAGATTTATAATGTTATTTTCTTGTGTGCAAAAAGCTTTGATCGACATAAAGTCTGATATAAGATTTCATACATCTGATTTAGATGTACTCAAAAACGTGCATTCGATATTAGAAATCTTTAAAGGATCTCTTGAGCTACTGTGCGAGAATGATGCAACATTGCTCACGGCTGCGATCGCGTCCCAGCTCAAAGCCGGACTAGAAACATAAACACGGGTCTAAATTATAATAAGTTAGACACATATCATCTGAATTTTTCGAATATATCACATAACAATAACACATCACATTTTAGGTATAAATCAGTATATTCATCCAAACTTTGTATGTTAAATTCTCTCCACACTGACTTTGCATGTTCGTTATTTTCAACTGTAATATTCTCGGCTGTTAGTTTACTATAAATAAACTTTCGGTCTGTCAGTTCAGTTTCGTTATATCGATCCCACGAGTCCATAGCAATATATGCCTTTCTTACGAAGTAATTCAAAGTGAGGATTAGGATACATTTTTTTGAGATTTTTAAAGTCGCAAGGATCCAATGTACTAGCCAATTCGTCTAAACCATAATTCAGAAAGTTAAATGAGTCGATAAATTTCAACTGCGCTGGATTTTGACCCTCTATTGGCAGTAATTTGGTTAATGTTATGTATTTTTCCTTTGTATTTGGAATTAAATTTATGCGATCAATTGTGTTCGATAATTCTGTAATAAATAAGTGACAATCATAACCGAAAAATTGTGAAAGAGTATGGGTATAAACTCGCAAGACTTGGCATTTAAATTAGAGGAATCGTGGCTTGGACCGCGATATTTACCAGTAAAATGGTCATGATCTGCTGCGATACGTTCGCAGATTTCAAACGATTTTCTGCAGATATGACAAATCGTAGCATTTTGTAGCGAATGCTTTTCCTCGGCAGATAAAGGCAACATTTCAAAATTAACTGATAATAACTGATGCAATTTCTTAACATCTTTGGAAATAGTTTCTACAATTTTTTTGGCACCATTTGGACCGCGATATGATACATACCTACTCATTTATTTCCGGTTTGGATTCACAGTATATATAGTAAGCAAAACGCGTCGCTTCATACACTTGTATATTTTCTATGTGATTGGACTTGCTTTTGTCCGAATATTCAAAAAGCAAACTTTCGAAATCTCCATAAATTACTATACGTAGTCTTTGAGTCCTTTCAAAATGGCTAAATGCCAGTGTACTGTTAGGTTCAGGTAATATAGTTTTTACTTTAGCGCAATTATGAGAATAAAGTTTTTGTTCTGTATCAAAGTATATAAAACATTCCTCACATAAATGGATTTTAGACGTATGCTTAGTAAGTTGTCTATGAACAAGCTTTTCTATATTTTTTATTAAACAGAAATGAGATTTTCCGTTTTGTTCGATAAGTAACAAGTTAATGTGTGTCAACTTGTGTTTGTAGGTACATATGAGCCATAACACTCCATAAAAAACAATGATCGTCTTTGTTTTGTATATTTAAACATGATTTAGAATTGCGAATTTTGGCTGGCAAAACTAACATATTACCCCTTAATATTAACCCTTAACGGGTTGTATTTATTTATGTTTATTTCCAGATGGCTAATTGAATCAATAGTCCAGCCTGATTCTGAGAGTTCAAACTCTGAGCACTTTGTTATAAGGTTGTCAATATAACTAGAATATAGCGTCAAACTGTCAGTATTGTGAAAAATTTGAAAGTACTGTGTTTTAAATGATTTCATTGCCTTTTCATTGTTTTTTGGCTGTGTGTATGCAACAAAAAGTTCAAGATTTACTTTCAAAGCAGTGTGTTTTTCTAGAGAGATTTTTATTAGTTCCAATACTGATTTAGAATTCCTATTTAGGAACTGTTCCGGAGTTGAATGGATATCATTTGCAATATAATTTACTCTATAACTTCTAATTCTATTTTTAAATGCGGTAGCTATGACCTGCACATTGTCGAACTTGGTGTTTATCAGACAGTTTGACTTATGAAGGTTGCTCTTTTTATGTGCTGTGAAGTTAGAAACATAAACTTTGCACTCGTTACAAAACATGTTTTCGCCAAGCTCTTTATTTTATTAGATCTCTTTATTCTATGACTATCAACGGAATTGATTGTATTACTTAATTATTTCCTTATTTCATTTTATAATCAGTGAATGAAAAACACATAAAAACGGTCGTACCTTTAATGTTCGGGTTACTTACAAAATGATAAATGCAAATATATAGGTAGTTATACTACTAAATGCCGCCGATTATATTGGGCAGGTAAAGTATAATTCTTAAACATGTGTTACTAAAAACCTGATGGGTACATAATGGGTTGAATTTTGGCGAAGTCTTGTTTCCCGGCCTGTATTAATTTCGAGACCGCAGCTCACAGCGGTGTATTGACGTCAGTGGCCACCTTTAATGCGGTAAGAGCATTTTTCCATCGCTCTTCCGACGGTAACTGCTCCGCTTCGCGGCTATTATAGACCCGGAGCTCGACGAAGTATTCTCCTGTCTTGGTAGGATCCCTCTGCGTCGTAAATCCCAATGCGCCGCGCTGAGTCAAAAAGCTTCTCAATGCCGCTGCTCGAACAGCCTTCTGAAACTTGAGTAGTTAGGTATTGGGAGTTCTGGGCCACATCTGCTTCGTTTAATTGCTTTTAATTGTTATTTAAAATCGTTGAAAGTAAATCACTACTCAACGTATTCAATTAAGAAGGCATCTATTGTTGAAAGGTTGATAAAGACAATTAAGTTTAAACTTTATAAATATTTTAGTTTGATTGGCAATTACAAATGGGAAGGCAAACCGTTAGACGATGTAGTAAAATCTTATAATCAAACAGTACATTGAACAACAAAATTTAAACCTGTTGATGTAAATTTTGATAATGAAATTAAAGTTTTAAAAAATATTGAAAAATCGCAATCCAATTTGCGTTATAAATTAAGCAAATTCAATGTAGGAGATTGTGTACGCATTAGCAAGTATAAAAGCGTCTTTCACAAAGGTTATACGCCTAATTGGTCAACAGAACTTTTCACTATTAAACATGTGAATCGCACTCAACCTGTTACGTATCACATTCAAGACCAGCGTAAAAACACTATTCTCGGTACATTTTACGAAGAAGAACTCCAGAAAACTAAGTATCTAAACGTTTATCTTGTAGAAAAGGTGATTAGAAAAAAGGGTAGAAAGTTGTATGTCAAGTGGTTGGGGTTAAGTGATAGCGAAAACAGTTGGATTGATAAAAATGCAATCGTATAATTATACTCGTATTTATGTTCATTTTCTTAACTGCATTGATCATTATGATTTGAGAAATGAAAGGAAGAGGACTATTAAATAGTGCTATTAATCATTTACCATTCGAACTACATTTACCTGGTTATAACTATTGCGGTCCGGGTACAAAATTGCGCAAACGATTACAAAGAGATGATAAAAGAATTAATGCATTAGACACTGCGTGTATGAAACACGACATAGCTTACGATACCTATACTGATTTAGCTGAAAGACACCGGGCAGATTTAGAACTTTATAATATGGCCAAGCAAAGAAAAAAGTCAAAAGATGCAGGGAGAGGCGAAAAAATTGCTTCTTGGTTAGTAAGTAAAGTGATGAAATCAAAAGTTAAAGCTGGCGCAGGAATGAAAACATTTAAACATTTTGTGTCTAAAATGCGCGCTGAAATGAAAAAGAAACCTAAAACAAAAGGGTCTGTAGTTGATCGTGCACTTATTGCCGCAAAAAAAATTTTTTCTAAAGATACTAAGATACGAGTACCACGTTTAATACCGATTCCAAAACCTGGTGGTTTATTACCGCTGATACCAATTTTCGCGGGACTATCTGCGTTAGGATCACTAGCAGGAGGAACTGCTGGCATCGCTAAAGCTGTCGGAGATTACAAAGCTGCCAAAAAAAACTTAGCTGAATCAGAACGACATAATAAGATGATGGAATCTATTGCATTGGGAAAAGGGTTGCATATTATTAAGCCATACAAAAATGGGAAAGGTTTATGTATTAAAGCTTCAAAAAACTAAATCAGAGGTTACCCAGACACGCTCTCACAAATATTGATATTTTAAAGCACTCATCTGATATCCCTCATTTTCGAGGAGTTTATATGAGAGATAGTTTACCATCACGTGCCAAAAAAGGAGAATGCGGAATCCTTAATTTGGATAGTTCAGTCAACAATGGAACTCACTGGGTAGCCTATGTGAAGGACAATAGTTATTGCGAATATTTTAATAGTTATGGTGACCTTCCACCGCCAATGGAGTTACAGAGGTATTTAGGCAATTATAATATATGCTATAACTACAATAGGTATCAAAAATTTAACACTGTAAATTGCGGTCATTTATGTTAAAAATACTTTAAAAAATATTGGTGTGACCGTTTAAATAGTATTGCATAATAAACATCTTATCATTCACACGATGTCTTTCACTTTGTCTATAACGGGAAATTCTGCTACTCTAATAACGAACCATTCACCAGCTTTACAACTAGATGGTGAATACGAATGTGGACTATTGTATATATCAACTTTTAATTCAATACCTAATATTGATGCAAGAAATAATAAGTTTCATTATGGTGAAAACGAAGTAATTGAAATTCCAGAAGGTTCGTATGAACTTCAAGATATTGATGATTACCTACAAGAACACCTTCAAGGATGCACATTTACCTTGAAATGCAATAATAATACCTTAAAAACATCAATTTTGTGCACCAAAAATATTTATTTTGATAAAGAAAATTCTATTGGGACTTTACTTGGTTTTGGAGCAGAATGTATTCAAGCCAATATATTAACAGAATCTCCTTTTCCTGTATCCATTCTATCTACAACTATAGTCCGCATTGAATGTGACATAGTGAGCGGTTCATTTGTTAACGGAAAACCTAGTCACATAATTCACGAATTTATTCCGGCCGTCGCTCCAGGCTATCGAATAATAGAAACACCGAAAAACGTGATATATTTTCCTGTTACTCAAAATAGTTTAAGTTCAATTTCAATAAGAATATTGGATGTTAACAATCGTTTGGTTAATTTACGGGGTGAAGAGATTCATAGTTATTTGTTATACAAGGGTGCAAAGTTGTATTTTAACCGCGAGTGTTGAGTTGAAACACGAGCTAGCGAATGGATTCTAGGGTTGAACCACGAGCTAGCGAACGGATTCTATGGTTGAACCACGAGCGAAGCGAGTGGTTCGAAAATAGAATCCTGAGCGAATCGAGTGGTTCAAAAGTAGAATCCTGAGCGTAGCGAGTGTTGCAATACACGAGACGTCAAAATAACTGCACCCGCGTGTAACACAAATCTTTTCACCTCACTAAAGCGAGGAAAATAATACATAAGAAAAACAACTGTAATAGTATGTAAAATCAGCCTTTATTTTAACTAGTAGGTACACAAATTGGCAGGAAATCTTATGTACACTGTACAGTCAGCAAAACTATTAGCTAACTATTAACAAACATGTATGCAAGGGTGCTAAACTAATAGATTTGCTGACTGTACCCAAGTACATATAATATTTGTAATATTTACATACCAACATGTAAAGTAAGTAAAAGCTGTTTTTAAACCCCAGGTACTAAAACCACAGTACAATAGGTACAGTCGCCATCAGATATATCGGATCGGCCAAGGCGCTCACAAATATCTGAACACGTCTCTATTGTCAAGGCATTAGAGACGTGTTCAGATATTTGTGAGCGCCTTGGCCGCTCCGATATATCTGATGGCGACTGTACTAGTTACTACCTCATAAGCCCTAGAAGTGTAATATTACAAAACCATATAGATTGGGCACTAGTGGGCCCATTGAACTGTCATTAGTACCTGGGATATAAAAATAGAGCATGTAGTTATCAATAAAGTTTAGTAATTAACACTAGGAAAGCGGCCAGTTTATGCAAAGTTAAAGCAGAATGTATGGTTTCAGATTTTTGTATGGTTTTACAGTTTTAGGTAATTTAAGTATACCTACAAGTATTTTCTGAATATATTTACCATTATTGGGTGGTAATAAATACATATAGAATAAATGTACTTAAAATACCTAAAACTGTGAAAAACCCTACAAAAATCTAAAACCACAAATTATGTTTTCATTTTGCATATTAGTGTAGTGGCTCCAGCCAAGAAATGTGATAATTGTTTTTGCAATTACAATGAAAGTATCTGTCTCTCTCTCACTCTTCCATATCAGTATGATAGAGCCAGATAGTTTTGCTGCCGCAGCCCAAACAATTGTCATCTTGGCTAGGCCCCCTGAAACATATACTCAGTTACAAATTGTATGTATGTTATAAGTTTTACTTATTTTGTTAGGTATTATATTACACATATAATGATACAAAAGACTTGGAAAGACATTCGTAACTATAATATACATACTATAATGCACACCTTTCTCAGTAAGTGGAATTAAATGGTTTTAACAATTGAAAGTTACATTACAATTAGACAAGTTAATAATCTTATTTTTTTTATATATTATTTGCAAAATTGTTATCATTTTCTTTATTTTCTGCTGTAAATGTAGGAGAGGGAGCAGTAGGAATGCTAGCAGCAGCACTTTCAAACTGGGTATCCTTGTTATTTGATGGACAAGTCCATGGATCTTCAATATAACTTGGTTGTGCATCTTTTGAAGTTGATGGACGGTTCAATGGATTTGTGGATGACTTGTTAAGTGTAATACTGCTCACAATTCCCTTACATATTTTTGCCTTGTTTTCAATAGAGTCCTCTAGATAGCCTTCTGCAACTGTGTTTGACTTCCAGCCACCATGGCGCTTAAGGGTAGTCAAATCAGCACCCGAGTCCACCAACAGAGTTGCAGAGGTCCTTCTGAAGCAATGGCCTGTGTATAGTTCTGGTGATGGTAGCTTGAGGAATGTGGCAATATCATGTGGCAAGCTTCCCATTTTGTTTGGCCCCATGGGTTGTCGAACACACTTTCCCTTGCGGTAAGATAGAAGGAATCTATCAGTTGCGGTATTAGAAGGCCTTAGGTTTTGGTACTTTTTTATAATTTCCACATATTCATTTTGGACCACAAAGTTTCTCTCAATATATGTTTTAGTGTCTGGCAATTTGAATAATAATAATCTATCAGAATGTTGTTCAACATTGTTAGTCGTGAGCAGGGTTGGGCAAAATACCGACTTCAGTGTATTTCAAATACCAAATACTAAATACATTCGAAAAGGTATTTGAAATACAAAATACTAAATACATTGGTGACAGGTATTTCAAATACAAAATACAAAATACTGTGTTTTAAACAATGTATTTAAAATACAAAATACAAAATACTTTTGGACATAGATATTATAAACATTTTTGGGTATTAAAAATTCCCTATGAATAAGGCCCTATGGAATGGAAGCCTTAGTTTTTATGAATGAAATGTCGAATTTCCTTTCATAAAAACCAAATTTCTGAAAGTACTATCAGACATGTTCCGTCTTGTTGGCGAATGGATGTAACCAGCCAAAGAAAAAAGCCTCTCGACAGGGCCAGAAGAGCATAAGCTCGTATTAAATTTGACGAACATTTTGCGAATGTTTGGGTACCGCTTAAGGAGATTTAGATCTTTCTCTTTCTCGTTCAAAAAGCTCACCAATTCTAACTCCACCGATGTGGCTGGCCTATCACGCGTGTAATCTGCTAAGACGATAAAATCGTCTTCGTCATTTTTGCTGGAACTAATGCCACTTCTTGGAGGTTCCGAAACTTGTTCCAATGTTGTGATCGCAAGGTTTTGTAATCTTTGCCTGTCCTCAGCTGAGCAAGATTCGGGCAGCCATCGCATTTTATATGCTGGGTGGAAGCATGCTGCTAGAATCGCCTCATTAGCCTCAGGTGTGAGTTGTATAAATTTCTCAAATCTGTTTCCCAGCCTTTCTATTAGTTTTGGTACAATGCGACTGGAGTGGCGCAGATTGCTGTCTCGTTGTCTTTCTAGTTTCGTCATAACACTCATCAATGTGGGTAAAAGTTTCCCATAATAGCAATTATCGCTCTGAAGATAGTCAAGAGCTGATGCGATAGGTTTTAAAACCTCCAAAAACTCTTCCAAGTATTCAAACTCTATTGCTGAAAATGTGTTTGGCTTGCCCAACTTTTCAAATAAACCATTCAATGTAGTTTTATATTTCATGAGATGGAGAATAGCATCATAGAGGGAATTCCACCTTGTTGGACATGGGTATAACAGCTGATGCCCCAGAGTTTCCTGAATTAATTCTGCTGACTTTGGTTTTCTTGACATGTTCCAAAGCAGCGTGCATTTCGCTATTGCAGAATAGTGGATTCTGCTTATAAGAGAATCCCCTCTTATATAATTATTTAAGTCTGTTGTCGCCAACAGGCTTAGGGTGTGACTGGCACATCTCAGATGTCTTGGTAAATACATGTCTCTTGTTTCCAGTTCTTCAGCATTATTGATCAGCAGCACCTCTTCAAATAAGCTGTCACTTGCATCCAAATTTTCCAATTCCATTGCATCTAAAAATAAGAAAAAATATGAGTACAGGTGTATAATACATTGTTAATCTATCAACGTCATACAATTGAAATGTAAATGTAATGTACGAATTATTTGTTTGCACATATAAAATTAAAATATCACCTTCAGGACTTGAGAAATCTGGTACATAATCAGTAATGCCAAATTCTCTGAATGCTTTAACAAAATTAGATCCATCGTCTGTGGTTGTGGAAATCAATTGTTCATGTTTAAGTCCAAAATCGGATTGGAGACGAAATAGCATTTCAGCAATTTTATCGTATGTGTGAGAACCTTTAAAGCGATTGACTGACAAGACACAGCTCATACGTTCCAGTGTAGCCTCATTGATCTAAAACAAAACATTTTTTTATGGTAATTACTATTATACATTTTTATTATTATTAGACATAAAACTAAAAAAATACAAATGACTAATGCAACTATTATCGATTGAAATAACTGTCATTACAAATACTTACGTCAAAATTTATATGAGATGACGGTTATCTCAATCGACCTCTTATCGCGGTTTGATAATGATAATACATTTTTACGTAATTTATTGAAACTATACGCGAAAAAAAGGAACTTAATTTCGATTGTCCAGTGTGCCCTTGTATTCGCAGATAGAAATCTGCTTTCACTACGTAAACTACGTTTACCTGTCGTATCTACGAATACGTGTGCACCTTCAAAAGACAGGCCAATTAATAAATTTAAGTGTGTTGTGTATGACAACAATTTAATTTTGAATGGTATGGTGGAAAGGGAAGGAACTTATTATACTTATACACAGTCATACTTAACAAATATTGCCAATTAATTAATTTGTAATAAACAGGTAAAACTATTAATATCGAATTTTGAAAATATTCTTAAACATACAATATAAATGCTGAACATACCCAATGTGCTGTTACACCAAGAAAGCTTCGGGTTTTTGTAGACCATATGTCTGCTGTTGTGGATACATAGTCCAATTTACTGAAAATACCTATAAGTTTATCTGTTACAGCTTTTTGGGAAGTTTCAATTTTTCTGCCTAATGTTCTTCTGGACATAACATGAAGCTTTTCAGATATGTCAGTAAACATCTTTACGAAGTTAGGATCATCTACAGTACTTAGTGGTCTCATACTGTTGACAACATAGTTAACTATGTTATTATCTAGCTTTTGTTGCACTGAATGTTCTTTTTGTGGTTTGAAGCCTGATATATCCAATTTCGTTTGTGTTAGATTTTTCTCATTGCCAGTTTTCTGTGTTTTTGGTCTTTTTCCTGGGGTATTCTCTTTATCTTTCTCATATTGTATTAGTGCATCTGGATGTTTTCGCTAGAAAAGCATATACAACACATTATAACAAATAAAATAATATGATTGGACTGAGGTAAAAGTGGCAAGACCCATACCATACAATACTCTAATCTATTTCATGGTTTTGTGTTAATTATAGATTTGGTGGATTATATTATGCACTTTTTAACTTCAAAAATGTTTAAATAGTTGTTCAAAGGTAACATGTTTTCTATAGATAATATACAGTAGCAGAATAAAATCCAGTATAATGGTGCAGTTAATATGGAGAATTACAAACTTTAAAACATGTAAAAAAATATGGTCAAAGTACTGAAGTATGATTTCTTTTTTGGCAAATAGAACATCATTTGCTCATTAATTTAAAACAATGTCATCCACACTCATGTTTAGTCCTATATAGAACTAGAATAATTAAAAAAAAATCATACACTATGGACCTGACAAACAAGGACATGGTAAGTGAAACATGAGGCCCATGGTCATATGCAACTCTGAGGACTAAGATAGAATGCCTCAATACCTGTGCCCTAATAACAACTATATTTTTAGCAGTTTTCATACAGATCCTAATTATTTCACATTAAATACTTGAGAATATGATAGATTTATTTCCGCTATTGTATAATGTATAACCATAAAACATACTAATATAACACAGTACCTAGTTTGCAAAATAATGCAGTAGCCCTTAAATAATCTGCCAAGAATGTTGACATGCTAAGTGGATATATGGGTTGGATTGGATAGCTTCCTATATTACTTTAAAACAATAGACTTCTAGACAATATTAATAGTATAGATAATCAAAACTATATAGGCTGTTTTATTTATTTATTTATTTATTTATTGATTGATACATGGAAAACCAACAGCGCAACATTTATATAGACAAAATAATAAATCCATATAGCCAATTACAGGTTCTCACTTATAGAAATAAACTAACAAAGAAATCTATAGCCAAACTTAAACTTAGCGTACAATACGACGCACAGTAACCATCGCGCACCAATAGCAAGCATGGATATGCAAGTAGTTAATAAATTAGGATATATAAACTCTAATAACCCGAGCCTACTGAAGTATCACACATGAAGAATCTTATCAATTTATATTTACTTTTATAATTGCCTATATATATCATATTATACACACTACAACTTCATTCATTACTAATCTCATCATTACAGAAACAGCTATTTAAACATTGGTACTTTGATAAAATTTTTACTTACAAGTACTTAAGCAACACATTACAAACTGTTTTATAGTTATTTTTTAGTTACTTGGAAGAGGAGAATAACGACATTAATATCAAGGCATATAAGACGACTTTTAATTCACTTCTTGTCTTCACTGACTTACCTTCAAATGCAGTTTAAAATTGCTGGTAGCCTTAAAACTACCTTTGATTACTGTCTGGCATTGCATACACGATGCTTCAACTTTTTCACTGGCCGCATTGGAGTCACTCGTCACTTTGAAATATTTGTCGGTTAAAATTAGTGGAAAAGTTGTTAAACGATCACTGGAACCACCGCTGTTATCATTGTCAACACTGCCTCGTTCCCCGCGGGATGTTGATGCCACAGGAGAGGAGCGTGAATTTGACTCCATCATACTCGTATAAGTAATTGCCGATAATCATAAACTTTTTTATCTAAGATGTATTAAATTTCCAGTTTCCACTCCACTAAACACTTTAACGTAAATACCGCGAAAGTGAATTGACCAGATATGACACTAATGACACTTGACGTTAACATTTGACGTTGACACTCAGTCAGTGTTGCTATTGTTACGTTACGATCACAGTGACGTAACTAAAGAGGCTATCACATGACAGGACATGATTCAAAATCATCAAATAAAATGTATTTTGAACAGATGTATTTTGAAATCTTAAGTATTTCAAATACAAAATACTAAATACATGTGAGTGTGGTATTTGAAATATCAAATACAAAATACTTGTCCATGCAGTATTTGAAATACAAATACAAAATACGTATTTGTATTTCAAATACATGTAATTGAAATACTGCCCAACCCTGGTCGTGAGATATGTAAGTTCCTGTGTCCTGCATGCACCACTTATTCCTACGATGAGGACCACCTGAAATATTAAAAGGATATGTTTTAAAGTAAGTATGTCTTAAAACAAGATAGCACAAGGCTTGGTCAACATTTTTCTGTCTTTATTCTAAGAGCAATTAAAGGAAACAAAGCATTTAACTTACTTTTACCGCTAGATAATCCATGTCAGGCGCTTCATTTAAAAATCTTTGAACATCTGAAGCCGTAAAAATCTTCGACTTTTTTGGTTTGTGACCGGCTGATGTTTTTTTTAGGAATGCCATTAGCTTTGGATATGTCTCAATATGCACATTCATCTTTATTTTAAGATTTGATTTTAGCATTGAAAATGTACTCCAAAGCGTACTGGGCTTTTTTGAATTGGCTAGTTCAAGGAAATATGATAGTAACACCGTTTCGGAGACCATATTAGCTCCTTTTTTATGCCTCCATTCATTGAAGAAATCGAATGCTTTGAGGTACTTTAGCCGCGATTTTTCGGGTAACGAATGAAGTTCTGCCGTTTGTACGGCTTGCCGCAATTCTGCTGGCGTCAATTGCAATTGCTCTTCGTCATCTGAGTTTGAGTCACTCATATTCACGCCAAATTCACACGGAAAAGTCGAGAATTTGCGTATAATTATTAATTTGCACAAAACAAAACACTGACGACAGAAAAGTTTTGAATTTGAAGAATGGGTTCCCATCAAGAAAAAAAATCTATTCGGCTGCGTTCCGTTTCATGAGTTTTGTATTTCACTGTTACTTGTGGTGCGTTCAGAGTAATTAAAATGGATGAATCCAAATAAAACTTCTTGTAAGATGAAAATGTTTGCGCTATATGTTTTTAATTGAATACAATTCAATATAACATTATTTTTGCGTCCACACCACCTGATTTTATGAGACAATTTAATCAGTTGGGTGAAAATTGTCCTGCCAGGACTGGCCTTTAACATGTTATTAAGTTTAAAAAAGTAGCTGATGACAACGTGACAACACGTTCGGATTTCAAATATTCTTTGCACTCTTGTGAATAAAATGAAGTTTTGCTATCTGTTTTTCAAGAATAAAAAAGAGCTTTCCTAGTTAGTGTGGTGAAAAATATATTTACAATTAAGAAAAAAATGATAGACTTTAATAAAACGTCAGTGGCGTTTAAAAGTAGTACTAGTATACATCAAGCTATCAAGAAAAGAAGACGTAAAGTAAAACTTTCAAAAGAAAACAAAGAATTCCTCCAATACCTTGGTCTTTTAAAATGAGTATATTAAACTTAGCTGAGCCTTTTGCCTTTGACAACTCAATTGAGAGCTTCGAATATCATTCTTATAAGCCGTACGTAACCAGTTTTAATTTCAATGATGAAATACGCATACCTATAAACCAACAAGATCTTTACGTTTTGCCATCAGCGAGTGCTATATACATAGAGGGTAGTATAAGTGTATTCAACAGACAAACAAAAGCAGAGGTAAAAAGTGTTCTTTTTACGAATAACCCTATACTTCACCTATTTCAAGATATTCGATATGAACTGAATGGAATCGAAATAAGGCCTGAATCGTTACGGATTCGCCAAATTGAAAATGCATTTTAAATATATTTTCTTTTGTTTCATTAAGTAAAATTATATACAAGTGCATCAATATAATATAAAAAAGTACATTTATTGGTTTATTCCGGAATCCTGGGTTTTATTCCACTCCTGGCGTAATTTTGGTCTGATGCCCTCCATCAAGTGTGCGACAGTGGTTTTGGAGACTTGCTTGCTCGCCCAATTCCACTTTTTTAAGAAATCCTTGTGGTCCCTTGCTATTTTGCCCGATTTCCGTAAAATGGCTTTAACTAAAGCCCAATATCTCTCAATTGGCCGACATTGTGGAACGTTGGGAGGGTTCATGTTTTTCGGTACGATTTCAATACTATTACGATTAAGGAAATTAATCGTATCTTTGGCGTAATGGGCTGTTGCCAGATCTGGCCAAAACAAAGTCAACATATTGTGTTTTCGTATAAAAGGCAAAAGTCTCTTTTTCAGACACTCATTTATATACACTTCTTTGTTAATGGTGCCCTTTGCTACGTAAGCCCGGCTACGATCACCACAAGGGCAGATAGCTTGCCAAACTAAATATTTACTTCCAAATTTTTCAACTCCAATCGTGGTTTCAGAATCGGGAAGAGTTTCTCCGTCTGCTATTGTGTAGTACTGGTCACCAGGAAGTGTTTGAAAATCTGCTTTGACGTAGGTTTCATCGTCAAGAATTAAATGGAAGCTTTTTGTGCCCAAGAAGTCGTAGAGTTTTCGAGACCTGGTTTTAATGGTTTTTCGTTGTTTTTCTGAAGTTTTAGGAATCTTACGCTTCTTTCTAGTCTTCATAGAAGAACGTTGTTTAGCACGTTGAACCATGGGCTGATTAGTTAACGTTTTTTTTGCGACATCACGTTCGGACATAGTGCGATTCTTGCGTATGGTACTTACAATCTTTCTTTCCAGTGCAGGGTCACGAGGGCCTCTACGTTCCTTGGTTCTTGGGGTCTGTGCCGTAGACAAAGTCACAAAATACCGTTTCAATACGTCGTCTACAGTTCTTCGAGGTATTTTAAGATCCCTGGCTATGAAATGGTTCGGTCGTTGGGTATTTTCTAGCCATTTGGCGACGATTATTTCTCGGCGTTCACGTTGATTCATTTTATTTATTGTATGGAGCACATTTTACAAAACATATTCCTGCCATTAAATTCTTGTGACATTAGAGCTGTCAACAATCGAAACAGGAACGAAAAAGGTTGATATAAAGTCGAATAATATGCTTTTCAATTTGGCGAATCCGTAACGATTCAGGCCTTAGATAAAATAAAAAACGCAGGTGTTACGACAACTATGAAATCTCTCGTATCCATGAATGAGCTTGAAGCATCAATGTCTAAATTATGGGGTTGGGATATCAACGGTACAAAAAATGAACACGGATCATTCTCTGTATCCATTCCTTTAAACAAGATTCTTGGATTTGCAGAGGATTATAACAAAATTATTATTAATTGCAAACATGAACTTATTCTTTTAAGGTCCAATACGAACTTGAATAGTGTTAAATTAAATGCAAACGAATACATAGACCATATTACTATATCTAAAATAGTATGGCGCATGCCTCATTAAGGTTTCTGACCGTGAGAGATTAGGCTTACTGAAATTTTTGGAAAGTGATCGCGCTATTCAGATAGCATTCAGGAATTGGGATTTAAATGAATATCCACTTCTGCCTGAAACGACAAAGCATTCTTGGGCTATCAAAACTTCATCTCAAATTGAAAAACCGCGTTACATCATAGTCGGATTGAAAACGAAACGTAAAAACGTCGCTGATAAAGACATGACACACTTTGATCACTGTCATTTGAGAGATGTTAAGGTATTTTTAAACTCTAGTTACTTTCCTTATGAAAGTTTTGATGTCAGTTTTTCAGCTGAGAAGTTTGCTATATTATACGATCAGTATGCTAAATTTCAACAGTCTTACTTTAACCGTGTTCAACACCTGCACCTTTGTTGAGCCCGGAAGAATTTAAAAGTAAAGCCCCCCTGTTCGTCATAGACTGTTCTCGTCAAAACGAAACCTTGAAAACAGGTTCGGTAGATGTAAGGGTTGAATTAGAGTGTGAATCAGATATACCTACCCAAACCTCGGCGTATTATCTTATCTTAAATGACAGTATTGTTGAATACAAGCCATTGAGTAGCATAACGAAAAAGATATCATAATGCAAGACTATCTATTCGTAGATCTTCAAGGGGTGGAGCTGAATATAATTAGTAGATCCCTCCAATATTCGCGAGAAAACCCCGCCGTGCTCGTCGTTAACATAAGAATGATGGCTATATTACGTTAAAAAATAATACATATTTATCGACAGTAGCCAACAATGACATCAATCATCCTATATCTAGTCACCACTAACGTGCGAACTTTTCATACAAGTTTGTAAATGTAATTTGTAGTAAGTTGCTTCAGAGCGCCATCTGAGATGTAAAAAGTGTGTAGTATAGTGGCCACGGACGGAGACATATATAGCGGTAGGGAAATCTCCACAGGTTTTAAATATAAATTTATTTCCTACGCGTCAACTAGAAAGCACTTGAAACTTATGGAAAACCAAAATAAACTTCCATAACTTCCAAGTGCTTCCTATAATTAACGCGTAAGAAATAAATTGATATACGAGACCCGTGGAACTTTGCGTACACCGCTATACATGTCTCCGTGGCCAGTATACTAGACACTGGCGGTTTACAGCAATAACTTACAACAAATTACATTTAGGTACAAACTTAAAAAAACAATCACACATTTGAGTACTATAACAATAGTAACATAGCCTCAACTACTAATATTAAAAAGTGAGTGACATTAAAGTACTTTGATCGGTATTAGACATTTTTTTTAATTTAATAGCACAACTGCACGAATGTGCGATTAAAATGGCGTAAACTTAAAACAAAACAGAAGAAAAACGTAAGTATGTCAACATTATTGTCTACCACCTAATAATAATAACGTTGAGCCAACCTTGCGTGCCAACATTACATACAAGTTTGTAAATGTAATTTGCTTCAGACCACCATCTGAGATGTAAAAAGTGTGTAATACTGGTCACGGACGGAGATTTTTTATTTAACAGCACAACTGCACGAATGTGCGATTAAAATGGCGTAAACTTAAAACAAAACAGAAGAAAAACGTAAGTATGTCAACATTATTGTCTACCACCTAATAATAATAACGTTGAGCCAACCTTGCGTGCCAACATTACATACAAGTTTGTAAATGTAATTTGCTTCAGACCACCATCTGAGATGTAAAAAGTGTGTAATACTGGTCACGGACGGAGATTTTTTATTTAACAGCACAACTGCACGAATGTGCGATTAAAATGGCGTAAACTTAATACAAAACAGAAGAAAAACGTAAATATGTCAACATTATTGTCTACCACCTAATAATAATAACGTTGAGCCAACCTTGCGTGCCAACATTACATACAAGTTTGTAAATGTAATTTGCTTCAGACCACCATCTGAGATGTAAAAAGTGTGTAATACTGGTCACGGACGGAGATTTTTTATTTAACAGCACAACTGCACGAATGTGCGATTAAAATGGCGTAAACTTAAAACAAAACAGAAGAAAAACGTAAATATGTCAACATTATTGTCTACCACCTAATAATAATAACGTTGAGCCAACCTTGCGTGCCAACATTACATACAAGTTTGTAAATGTAATTTGCTTCAGACCACCATCTGAGATGTAAAAGTGTGTAATACTGGTCACGGACGGAGACATATATATAGCGGTGCAGGGAGAGCTTCACAGATTTCAAATATAAATTTACTTCCTACGCGTCAACTATAGAAAGCACTTGAATCTCGCTTATGAAAAACCAAAATAAACTGACTTAACAAAGTACTGTTACTATCATAGGTTTGTCCATAACTTCCAAGTGCTTCCTATAGTTAACGCGTAAGAAATAAATTGATATAGGAGACCCATGGAACTTTACGTACACCGCCATACATTTACAACCTTAACCTTTTGGCAGCCACGGTGCAAAACAAAACGCTGCCCTACTGTAGCCAGAGCAAAAACAAGGGTTCGATCTGAGCAAAACATAGTGAGTTCCAAATGGGATATCGATAGTTAAATAATACCTAGCTAATAATAACACTAATGTTGAAAAAAGTGTTAGAAATATACTTGAATATGATGTTATTAAATTTTTAAAATTAAATATATTTTTATTTCGGATTATTGCCATATCCATATAATGTTAGTAAGTCTTAATCTAAGTTAGTTAGTATGTACATAGACTAGTGCTTATGTCTACTTAACTCTAAATTGAGCAACCGCTTTTATTTGGCTGACCCAGTATTGTAAAATAGGGCAGTCGTACTTGCCAGCAATGACACCCAGGATGCCGTTGGAGCTTCCTCTGAGCCTGTTCAGCAGCGAGGCGATCTTCTTCCGCATAAGTGCCTGAAAACTGTCCGTGCGGGCCTCCGCAAACATGAGCGAGGCACTACACCACGTTGCCCAACAGCATCCTGAAAGCATTACGTAGTCGGTCCCAAAGTTCTGTCACTGGCATATTATTTTTAAATTTAAAAGATGATTTTAAGACAATTTTATTGCATTCCATTTTTGAATGTTTGACAATTATTTTAAAACAAAAAACAGTCATTCGTTGCAATTTCTCACGATGGAGTGGACATAGAAAGAAAACCGAATAGCTGTTTTAGCATTGCACCGCTGTGGGCACTCGCCAAGTACGATTTTCAAGTTGCTCAAAAATTTAAAAATAACGCTTAGGTTTGTGTACCGTACTATTGATAGGTACAATGAAGTCTCCAGTGTTGAGGACAAGAAAATAATTGGCCGGCCTCGCTCCGTACGAACACCAGCAGTGATCAAAGCGATCAAGGCGCGCATAGCAAGAAATCCTGTCCGAAAACAGAAATTGATGGCTTTGCAGATGGGTGTCAGTAGAAAAACCGTCAAAAAGGTTTTAAACGAAGATCTTAGTCTACGAGCATACAAAAAAAAGCGTGGGCACTTACTTAATGCCCGTCTAAAAACAATAAGGCTTAAAAGATCCCGGAAGTTGTTAAAGCGGTACGCGAAAAATCGACACCGTGATATCCTCTTTACAGACGAAAAGATTTTCGATATTGAAGAGAAGTACAATAAACAGAATGATAGAGTGTACGCTAGGAGCTCTGAAGAAGCAGGAAAAAGAGTTCCGCGGGTGCAACATGGGCATCATCCATCATCAGTGATGGTCTGGTTGGGTGTATCTTATTACGGGCCAACTGAGGTTCATTTTTGCGAAAAAGGTGTCAAAATCAGTGCGAAAGTATACCAAGAGACAGTTTTGGATAAGGTTGTCAAAGATCTGCCCAACACGCTATTTTCGGGACATAATTTTGTGTTCCAGCAGGATTCTGCGCCAGCACACAAAGCCAAGACCACTCAAGCCTGGTTTGACCGTCAAAAAATCGACTTTATAAGACACGAAGATTGGCCTTCCTCTAGTCCGGACCTTAATCCTTTGGACTATAAAATTTGGCAGGTCTTAGAGGGGAAGGTCTGTGCTAAACCACATAAAAATTTGGAGAGCCTAAAGTCATCTTTAAGAAAAGCAGTCACTGAGATAGATATGAAAATAGTGCGTGCTGCGATAGACGACTGGCCGCACCGATTAAGGGCCTGTATTAAAAACAAAGGAGGTAATTTTGAGTAATTTTAATTCTTTATTAAATGTACTTTAAATCGGTATATAATTTATTAAAAATTGATTGCTACTTTTGTTTTTATCATTATTTTCATTTGTGACAGAACTTTGGGACCGACTAGGTATTGTACTGTACACGCAGGGCGTTATAGGCTTTTTTGGTGTACCTTACCCACAGGCTGCTCGAGTAAAAAGATTGGCAGTACGCCTTAAACAGTGTGATTTTAACATCAGTGGAACATCGAGCAAACCTGCGGGCAATCATATTAGCCCTGACAGCCAACGGCCTGCGCTCCCGTTCTGTATCCAGGTCATCAGTCAAATCAGGTGTTATTATATGCCCTAGATATTTAAAGTCTTTGACCACCGACAGGGTGGTCCCATGCAGTACAACGGGAGCCACAAAAGTAGGCTGCTTATCTTTCTCCGCATTGAAAACCATGACAACCCTTTTCTTCGGGTTGTACTGCAGTCCGTGCGCCACAGCAAACCCCTGTGAGGGGTTTGCTGTGGCGCACGGACTGCACCACCAGTCACCAGTTTGCTGTCACCAGTTTTCTAAGTGCACTGATAGATGGACTCAGCAGCACCATGTCATCGGCGTAGCTGATGTTATTCATAGAGTAACCATCAATGTAACATCCCACAGGCATGCTGCTGAGTCCAGCTAACAACTCATTCACATAAAAATTAAACAGCCTGGGCGACGTAAGCCCACCCTGTCGTACTCCACACTCGAGTTTGTACTCGGAGGACAGACTGTCGGCCCATCTCACCTGATTTAGCTGGCTACAGTACCAATACTTCAGGATGTGCACTAACTCTTTCGGTATGCTTGTTGTCTCTAACTTTCGCCATAAGATGCCATAGTCTACTCTGTCAAAGGCTTTCGACAAGTCGAGAAAACAAGCATAGACAGTGGTTTTCCTTCGCGTATAGTACCCGACAGCATGCTTTAGACTTAAAATGGCACTCTCAGTGGACAGCCCAGTTCGAAAACCGAACTGAGCATCATGAATCTTTAAGTGCCCATCTAGTATGGAGTCCAGCATACTGTCGAGTATCTTTGCAGCCGTCGTTGCCAGCGAGATGGGTCTATAATTGTCTATATTGGACAGGTCTCCGGTCTTGTTTTTGGGCACTGGCACTACTAAGGTCTTCATAAAAGCCTTGGGCAAGTAAGAGTGGCTCAAACATAAACTTAAAAACATTGCGAGAACACGGGGCAAAAGCACACCGGCATACTTGAAGTGCTCGATACTGAGGCCGTCGTGGCCAGGCGACTTTCCTCTCTGCATCTTGCTTACAACTTTAGCCACTGCTTTACCGGGCTAATAAGGACTTTAAAGCCTTCTGGAAAGGCACTAATAGACTGAATGTGCGGCCGAGTGTTCCTGTGAGTGTAGGGGGAACGAGCGACAAAAAGGACATCGCGGATAACTTTAGGCGAGCCTTTACTGTAAGTCCACTCCTGAGGACGACTACGACAGAGAAGTGCAGTGCTGAGACGTTCATGGGTGAGAGCTCCGTTACATTTAAGGCGAAGGAAGTGGAGGCCGTAATTAAAAATATGCAGAGAGGCAAATCGCCGGGGCATGATGGTCTCAGCATTGAGCATCTCAAACATGCAGGGGTACATGTACCGCGTATTCTAGCAATGTTTTATACACTGTGCCTAAGACACGCATATCTTCCGGAACAGCTTACTCGTACCATCGTAGTTCCACTTGTGAAAAATAGAACGGGGGACTTATCGGATAAAGGGAACTATAGACCCATCTCACTGGCAACTATATTGGCCAAGGTCCTGGACAGCTTGCTTAATGCACAACTTCGTAAACACATTAAATTGCACGACGCGCAATTCGGATTTAGGCCGGGCCTGTCTACGGAAAGTGCCATTTTGTGCCTTAAGCAAGCTGTCAGATATTACAAGGACAGGAATACACCCATATATGCGTGTTTCCTGGACTTGTCCAAAGCCTGTGACCTGGTTGTTTAAGATATATTGTGGGACAAGGTAGCTAAAACGGGGCTACCACCCGAGCACAGTGTGTTATTTTGCCTCGGTTTTGAGTACCTTCGTTTTATATTTTTATTATATGCATTATAATATTCTACATCCCGTAGTCGAAGTCGTAGGTGACCATCTTGCTTAGTTTTCGTATAATATTTTTTTATACGAAAGGTCAATGACCTTAAGAAATCATGTTTATTGTTTTATTTCCTAAGTACATGTTAATATGGTCCTAGCTTTAATTTCTAAGTATTTATTAAGCGATATTTATGAATTGTATACATTTTACAGCATGCTAAAGCCATTGAATAAAAAATTATATAGTAGTAAAGTTTTTTATGTATTCTTTTTTTATTTACGATATTTTCCAATAGTAGCATTTTATTTCTTGTCGAGTGCATTCAGAATAAAGTAATCTATAATGCCTTAAAATTTGAAACGCTAATCTTGCGGGATCTAGGAATTATGGCACTTCTAAGTTTTTTTCAGATTTCTATGGAAATAGGGTTGTCAAGTTAGACTTAGTCAAAAATACTGAATACTTAATTTATTTTTTGATTACAAAATTGTTTAATTTAGTAGAGGAGTATGCTTTATATTACTATCTTAAATTATTTTCATTCATCATCAGAATGAATAAGTTTCATGCGTGTGGAGGGTTATGTCATTGTTAGGCTCCAACTGTGACTGTGTTCCACTACTTGAAGTATTTGGTTCCAATGGTTTTAAAATGGCCAAAACTTTTGCTGGAATAGGCAGACGTTTTTGCTTACTTATACGCTCTTTGAGGGAAAATTGGGAAATATAAGGATCCGAAGACTCGAGAGCACGCTGAAAAAGATCTTGAATTGTTATTTGCCTATCAATTTTTCTAGTGTGATGCTCTCTGTCATAACGCCAGAATTTGTTTCGAGACTCGCTTGCCTGTTCTGACAACATTCCCATTGGCAAAGGGCTCTATTTTATTATTTGCCAACCGTGAATCAATATCCTATGCAGAGTGACTGACATGTTCAACCATTTGTAATTTTCTACATACTTTTTAGCCAAAGATGAACAAAGCACACGAAACTTGTCAATATCTATAGGCAATCCACTTGAGAGAGCGACCAAAATCGTATGCAGATCGTCTACAAGCCACTCAGCTACTCCCAATATCTGTGCAAACGTTTTTCTATTTCCATCCGAAAATGCTATCCGAGCAGTGTTTCCATCGTTCGTGGTTCCCGAATTTGGTCGAACAACATCGACCAGGAGGCCCAATTTTGATCGGATTTCAGATTGAATTTGTCTTTTTCTTTCTTCTACTATACGTGCCGCGTCTGTGTTTTTTGCCACTCTCCATTTTTTTACACGGGGGTCGTTTTTGTAGCCCAGATGCAGAAGAAACTCAAAGAATCTTATCCAGGCATGTAACGGACTTAATCCGTAGAGTAAGGCCTCCGAGTTTATCGACTTTTTGTAAACTTTAGTCAGATCGTTAAATTCAGATGTCGTCGCATTGCAACAAGGGCAGCGTAATTGAGAATTTATACCTGTTATAATGGTATAAACCTTACCGTCTATCAGAGTTAGATAAAACTTGGGCTCGGCAATAACACTGAACCCCGAATCGGTCTCCGCAAAAAGTGGTTGCATTTGTGATATTTCATCCTCCACCCTTTTTTTTTCACCGAGGATTAAATCCTTGTTTTCTGGGCGATACTGAATTTTTATAGGACGACAGTATCTATATGATTGGGGATTTGGGTTTGACCATAAAACAAAGCCATCTTTAGTTTTCAGAATCAGTGGGATATAAGTAGTCGCAAATAAACAATGCTCGTCGTCACTATCACCCTCAGAAAAGTTTTGTTTATAGTATGCCTGTCCAGTGCTCCCGTCAAACCCCCAAGAACCTTCTAAAGTGCATTCAATTGTCTCTTTTTGATGTTTTTCGCAATATGCCGAAATGTGTTATCTTCTTCCGGGTAACAGAGTTTTTTTGCTGCCTGTACTTTATAGTACGGAGGGTAAGCATTAAAGCCACGTTGCTTTAAGTCCTGTTGCATAGATGTATAATCGTGTACAGTTAATTTTCTGTCAATTATCATGGAAAGAGCTTCATTGGCGCTCAACGGCTTTTTTTGTGAGTTATCTTTTATAAGATTGGCAATTTCTGTTGGTCTGGAAGGACTCTTTAGACACTCTTTTACTACGTATTCAAAATCTTGAACGCAACTTTTACTTAATTTGGCACCTTTTTCATTGTCGGTTACAATATTTGATATTATTTTGGCTAGTTTTGAGGGAGGTTGTTCTTCAAGTGTATTTTCAATGTTTCCGTGGGGTTGGCGCTTTTGACGGTTAATTTGATTTTGGATAGAAATTGAAGTAGATGGAGCATTTTTACAGTCGTTCGTTTCTTGTTGAACTGAAGTAATTGGGTCACTTAATGTATTACAGATTTCAGCAGGTGGAGCATTTGTCGTAACTGTTTGGGTCATCTCGTGATCCTGGCCTACAGATGCCTCATTTGGGGTAGGATTCTCGATCATTTGGTCTAAGTTGGAAATAGTTAAATAAAATGGATAATCAAGCCAAGCTTGATGTTTTTGACAAAACCACGTCATGTTTCGACGGCAATTTGTATATCGCTTTTCACAGTTATGTGTAAATTTGACAATAACGTCTTTAAGTTCTTTATTGTCGAAGTCAATATTTTTAGGAATCCCTTTAGGGTACAGAAAATGTAAAACGATTTCGATTCGGTCTGTAATTTGAATATCTGTGGGCCTAGTTGTCCGTCCATAAGACTTGGCTGCCGCGACTAAAACTTTGTAAACATCAAGTCGCGTTGCCGTATTATTGGTCTTAAGTTCATCATCTCCTAGCATTAATGAAGATACTCCCGGAGGCTGAAAAGTATCTGCATTTGCCACTCGCCGACCAACAAGAGGGTTGGCGCCCTCTTGCCCCTCTCGCATTAAGTCCTCCGGTCGAGGCCCGGAAGGACATCCCCCAACAGAACGGGTCAGCTCCTGCTGAGGCAAAGCAGCGCCATGGGTCTTTACCGGCTCCATGACGCCTCACCCCCGCTCCTCCAGATATCATGTATAAGTATTGGGTTTTAGCATTTGCTTGACGAGGGCGGACCCCTTCCCAATACCCCATGACATCCTTCATCAGAGATTAAGCATTACCGTTTTTGATAAGACTTATGATGGGAAGAATACATAAGTTCATCGGATTAACAGAAATGTAACCTTATGTAAAATGAGATAGGTATTGTTTGTATGTTAAGGAAAGGCTTATACACGACCTATTTTTAACTTGGACTAAAGTTTCCAACTTGACCGTTTTTTAAGAGGCAGCCCTAACCCAAATATTGAAAAATTCATATCTCGTAGATCATGCAGTATTTTCATTCCATTTTTTTTTTAGTAGTACCTCTTGTAGCGTAGAATAGTTGTGTCTAAAAATCAAATGCTAGAATTGCAGGATTATCGAGAAAAAAATGTTTTTCAATACTTAAAAAATAATTAATATCGCCGTCTAGGAGCATAGTTTTTAAATATTTGTTGGCGCAATTAATGCTTCAAAATATACCTAATAGCCCTATAACAGAATCATACAAAAAAAACGGTCGTAAAATGAGAAATATGGTTTCTATGGTTTCTATGGACATTTCTCGAGTTATTTTTTACCTCCAAAATTACTAAAGATAAAAATTTCGGAGTATCACCAAAAGTGTTTATTTGATGAAATCGATGCATTGAATTAATAAACGAAGGTACTCAAAACCGAGGCAAAATAACACACTGTGCCGAGTGTACTGCCTTGTTAAAATATTGGTATAACAACCAGGTCAATCAGGTGAGATGGGCAGGGGAATACTCGGATGAGTATAGGCTTCAGTGTGGGGTTAGACAGGGGGGGCTATCGTCGCCTATCCTGTTTAACCTTTACGTGAACGAGCTGATTGAGGGGCTCAGCAGCGCACGTGTCGGGTGCCATATATGGGGAATACCGTTCAATAATATAAGTTACGCGGACGACATGGTGCTGCTGGGGCCATCAGTGGGCTCTATACGTGAGCTGATCGGGATATGTGAGGGCTACGCCGCCCGGCATGGTCTTAGGTACAACACAACCAAAAGTGAGCTTATCATTTTTAAGGCACGAAAATATAACCCGACAACAGTACCTACAATCATGCTGGGAGGCGCTCCCCTTAAAGTGGTAAGTCACTTTAGATACCTGGGGCATATGCTTACCGAAGATATGAAGGATGACTTGGATCTGGAGAGGGAAAGGAGGGCTATGGCGGTAAGGGGCAATATGCTTGCCCGCAGATTTGCACGTTGTAATAAGCAAGTTAAATTGACGCTGTTTAAAGCTTACTGTCAGACGTTTTACACGTGCAGTCTGTGGGTGAGTTTCACGCAGAGGTCCTTTGCCGCCATTCGAGTGCAGTATAATAACATCCTCAGATTGCTGTTGAAGCTGCCAAGGCACTGTAGTGCGTCAGGCATGTTCGCCGAGGCGCACACAGACGATTTCTTTGCCATCAGGCGGAAAAGGGTAGCGTCGCTACTAAGACGTCTGAGAGGCAGCGGCAATAGCCTTCTGAGGGTGTTGGCGGAGAGGCTCGACTGTCCAATCACCAAATATTGGGTTGAGGTGGCTATCGGGAGGGCGAAATAAGCCTGCCCTGAGTATTTTTAGTTAATAAGTAGTACTTAGAAGTAGTTAACTGTCGCTAACATAGCATATAAGTCTCCACTGTAACTAACCAAATATGGATCAAATAGGTCTGAAATAAAGATATTTTTTTTTTTTTTTATTTAGCTGAGAAGACAGTCCTGACCCCCGCGGCCCCTCTCTCAAACCCTACATCTGCATCCGTGCGCTTGCCCAACAAGGACTTGACCATAAAATGGCCACGAAACAACTCAGCAATTTCAGTAGGGTCACATTTATCTTCTACACTCACAGGAAGGCCAGGCTTCACTTCAATTTTCTTAGTACCTTTCCAGAAAATATACAACGAGACTGATTGGTTAAGAGAAGAAAAAAAGTGCAGCAAAGTTGAATTGAAAAATAGATTTAAAAAGATATTTTTGGAAAAATTACATTAATACTTACATAGGTAAAAAAGAGTGCTCGCAGTAAAAAAATAATTGAACAAATAAATAATTGTAAAAGTATAGCACTTTAAGTGCAGAGGTGAAGTGTTCAGGCATTGTCATGTTTAGTGTGTAAGTTAGTGTTTAAGATCATATGTGCCTAGTTCATATAGCATACCTAACATAGTTTTAACATAGGTACTTAACATTAGTTAAAATGAGCGCGGTCTCGCCAACAAACTGTTATCGCAGTTTGGCGAGTAACATAACATTGTTAAATGTTTTGTACTTTTGATAAATAAAAAAAAATAAAAAAAAGAACTGTTTGAAATTGCCATCTTTATGAACCAAAGCAAGCTTGTCCATTTTAAATTGTTCCTCCCTATCCTGGCACCATTTTAATTTTGATTTAAACACCTTTCTACTATCATTCATCAAGTTATACCACCTACCACACTTCGGTTTCCCCATAGTTAGCCATAGTTGAAAGTGAAGCCGGGCCTCCCTGTGCGCCTCAGCAGCTTATTGCATTTTCATTGAATATTAACATTAAAAAACAACATTAAAGTACGTAAATACCAAAATATCTGCACAGAATACATTTTAGATCAGTGATCGATTCACAACACTACTGAGGTGATGACGTCACGCGTTAGCGGCTCCGGCTGTCAAGGGCCACAAAGGCATAGGAAATTAATTAAATTACTTCAGTCAATCATAGCCAGACAAAATATTAATAAAATGAAACTTCTGATATATATTTATAAATATTGGCATGTAGAAATTGATGTACCTACTATGAGTTATAGGTAAGTGCGTATAGCGTCGCACCTACCTATGATGGACGAGGCTGAGACTTTATGTACAGGGTTTATTTACATAACTAACTATTTACAAATTAATATATGTATTGCATAAAACATAAAGGATTGATATTTTAAATCGCAAACGGCCGAAGTAGAGCGATGACAGAGCTGTTGACCACGTTGCACGGCAACGGGTCGCTGCTGCGCGCAGGGGCGCGATATTAGCACCGTGGCGGCCGAGCAGGCCGCTACATGTTCCCCCTGGCCAGACCGTGACTACGGTCGAAGTCTGCTGGGGAACCTCACCAGCCGACCACTTCTCGTCCGAGTCTCGGTCTCTGGTTTCGCGCTGCTGTTCTGTGTATCGGACGATGATGAGTCTCACAGAATGTATGCGGGTTTTAGCCTGTCAATAGACACAGTATTCTGTTTTCCTTTAATGTCAACTGTGTAAAACTTTGCCTGTCTCTTGATGACTTTGTACGGTCCCTCGTACGGTGACTCGAGTGAATGTCGTACTCTGTCAATTCGTAGGATAACATGCGAACAGGTTTCTAAACTCTTCGGAATGTAAAATGGCGAAGCTGAGGTATGCCACGATGCAGGTATCGGTGTTAGTTTGGCCATATGAGAGCGTAGACGTGTGGCGTACTCGGTAAAATCTGCCACTTTGAAGTCATCTTGTGGTGACAGAAACTGGCCAGGTAAACGAAGTGTCTCGCCGTAGACTAGTTCAGCTGGAGTCGTCTGAAGATCTTCCTTTACGGCGCTTCGAATACCCAGGAGAATGAGGGGCAGGGCTTCTGTCCAAGTGGATGTTGAAGAATGACACATGATGGCCGATGTGAGCTGGCGATGGAGTCTTTCAATCATCCCGTTGGAAGCTGGGTGGTAGGCAGTGGTGCGGAAATGGCGCGTACCAACCATGGAGGTGAGAGCTTTGAAGAGCTGGCTCTCAAACTGTCGACCACGGTCCGTGGTCACACGAAGCGGACATCCGAACCTGGCAAACCAGCCAGCCACGAGGGCAGAAGCGCAGGACTCAGCTGAGATGTCTGTGAGAGGAAACACCTCAGGCCATCGCGTGAATCGGTCGATGACGGTGAGGCAGTACCTGTAATTAGAGGAAGGGGTTAAGGGCCCTATGAGGTCGAGATGAATATGAGCGAACCTCAAGGATGGAGCGGTGAAGGTGGAAAGTGGTGAGATGGTATGACGGATGACTTTATTCTGCTGACATTGTAAGCAATGCCTTGCCCACTCTCTACAGTCTCGGCGAATCCCTGGCCATATAAATCTTTCCGTGGCCAGTCGCACTGTAGCTGACCTTCCTGGATGATGAAGTTGATGGAGTTGCTCAAAAACTTGCTTCCGGAACTCTAGCGTGATATGTCGAGGTACCGTCATGTGAAGGCAACTTCTTCAGTTTAAGTGACGAGCCGTGGAGGATCAGATCTTGCAGCTCTGAATCAGTTTCCTGAGATCGTGCAAGACCCTGATAGTCGATGGGGGCTGTAACCTCCTCGACGCGCGATAACGCGTCAGCGACAACGTTGTGAGAGCCAGGTAAGTAACGAAGATCGGTTGTGAACTGCGAGATAAAGTCCAGGTATCGGAATTGCCTTGGTGAGCATTTATCTCGGTTCGTGGAAAAAGCGAAGGTAAGTAGTGGCTTGTGATCAGTGTATATAACAAAGTCTCTGGCTTCTACCATATAACGAAAGTACCTGATGGCCTCGTACACTGCTAGAAGCTCTCTGTCGTACGGGCTGTACTTCTTCTGTGGTGTGTTGAGCTTATGAGAATAGAAAGCCAATGGTCTCCAGATGTCACCAACTAGCTGTTGAAGGACTGCGCCGATAGAAGTGTCAGAAGCGTCAGTGAAGATTGCGAGCTGAGCAGTTGGATCCGGATGAGCTAGAAGTGTTGCTTTAGACAACGAGGACTTGCAGTCTTCAAAAGCCTGAAGCAATTCTGGGGTCATGTTTACTGGATGTGACCCTTTGACTTTAGGTCCTGACAGAATGGAGTGAAGTGGTGCCTGAAGGTGAGCAGCATTGGGTACGAATCGTCGGTAGAAGTTAATCATACCCAGGAATCGTCTGAGCTCCTTAACAGTTTTCGGCACGGCGTAATCCTGGATGGCTTGAACTTTGGATTCCAAAGGCTTGGTACCTGATGCTGCCACATGGTATCCGAGGAATTTGACTTCGGATTGACCAAACAAGCACTTGGAAATGTTGATCCACACGCCGTATTGTGTCAACCGCTCGAACAGTTGACGAAGATGACTCTTATGTTGCTCTGAGGATGACGAAAATACTAGAATGTCATCTAGATAACCATAGCAAAAGTCCAGTCCTAGCAGTACCTCGTCTATGAACCTCTGGAAGGTCTGGGCGGCGTTTCTTAATCCGAACGTCATAAAAGGGAACTCAAATAAACCGAATGGAGTCAGGATCGAAGTCTTCGGAATGTCCTCAGGATTCACGGCTATTTGATTATACGCCTTCACCAGGTCTATAGTTGAAAAAATTGTGCAACCCGACAGTTGGTGCGAAAAGTCGTGTATATGACGAATGGGATAGCGGTCTGGAATTGTTCTTGCATTCAGAGCTCTATAATCACCACATGGTCTCCAAGTCTCATCCTTCTTCTTCACCAGGTGTAGGGGGCTGGCCCAAGGACTCTCGGAGCGTCGAGCTACACCTGATGCCATCATGTCTTCGAATTCCTTCCTCGCAGCCTGCATACGCATGGGATCAAGGCGGCGAGGCTTGCAGTAACAGGCGGTCCAGGTGTAGTCCTGATGAAGTGCGAGGTGTTGTGCTTGGATGGAGTGTCTGCCTGGAGGTTTTGTTATAGCGGGGTACTCGCGTAAGATATCATGGAATTCAGTTTAACCCGTAACTGCTTTGACAGAAGCTATACTTTCGGCAGGCGGGCAATGTAAGGCGGCTACTGACAGTGTAGTGACATTGTCTAGTAAACGTTGGTTCTTGCAATCGACAAGCAGATCGTAATAGGCGAGAAAATCAACTCCTAATTTTCTTTGCTGAATGTTCCGAGTCGGTGGTCACCAGTTATAGGTAAGTGCGTATAGCGTCGCACCTACCTATGATGGACGAGGCTGAGACTTTATGTACAGGGTTTATTTACATATCTAACTATTTACAAATTAATATATGTATTGCATAAAACATAAATGATTGATATTTTAAATCGCAAACGGCCGAAGTAGAGCGATGACAGAGCTGTTGACCACGTTGCACGGCAACGGGTCGCTGCTGCGCGCAGGCGCGCGATATTAGCACCGTGGCGGCCGAGCAGGCCGCTACAGAACTATTAAAATAGATGCCTGAAGTTACTTGTAAAGCTTTTTATTACATAATATTAATTCAAAATGTATGGTCGGCTGTAGCCGACGTGGCTACAGTAGCACGACTTTCCGTCGACGGGCATAGCCGACTGTGGCTGTCAAAAGGTTAAAACACAATAAAGAAAGGCATTTAACTTACTAAACGTTCTCATTCGAATGCTGATTGTAAGATCTATTTACAGATGTGGCCCGATAATTAGGACCGATGATTTATTGAGAAAACATCAAGCGTTCCTTAATTTCGGACCACGTCTATGTATGCGATTAAGTCCCGATTAAAATACTGTATAACAAAATTAACAAGAATTCAAGAGATTTTTACATTGTTTGCCCCTACCTATATTAAATAATGCCTACTTTATATTTTGTCGGTTAAGTCTAGTAGTTGCGTGTTGGAACCAGCTCATAACGTGCCGTTCAAAACTTTCATCGGTCATATTCGGGAAACTCTCCTTCACTGCAACGGAAATAATATAATAGGTAAGTAGGGCAGAGAAATCAAACACAACCGACTTTCTGACATGGTTAACTATTTCAACGCCAGGATGACAACGTAAACAATGCCGTGAGCGCCACAGCTATCTATTCAAATTGTCTGTTATTTTTTCTACTCTTTTACGTAATTCATACACCGCAAATGAGTGTTTGATCATGATATTAGGCTGAGCGTCTTTCCAGCGTACACAATAATAAAAACCGACCAAGTTCGAGTCGGACTCGTGCACGAGCAAAAAAATCACGTCTGTTGTATGGGAGCCCCACTCCGACTCGCACTTGGCCCGTTTTTTAGTATTTCTTGTTATAGCGGCAACAGAAATACGTCATCTGTGAAAATTCTAACTGTCTAACTATCACGGTACATGAGATACAGCCTGGTGACAGACTGACAGACGGACAGACGGACAGACAGACAGACGAGTCTTAGTATAGGTGAAAAACTTAAGAAAAGGACCTGTTGTATGTAGTAGTGGCGTATTCGAATAGACAATACATTTTTAAAATTAGAACCCAAACAAAACAAATGTCTATTTGCACACATTACTCACACACGCAACAGGTGACTTTTTGACCTATAATAGGGTCCCGTTTTTACCCTTTGGGTACCCTAAAAATTGAAGTTCGGATAGTGCCATCTCTACCGCACTCTAGTCGTGATAGAATCGAGTGAAAGAGATGGCACTATCCATACTTCGGTTTTCCGACTAACGCCACAAATATCTATTTGGTGTGAACGTTGGGTTGCCGCTCAACTATGATGGGCCTGTGGCGAAAAGTTAAGGACATCAAAAAACTTACGTTTTAATGTAGTCATTAATTTCAAAGTGGACAATTTGAAGTTATTTTTCTTGCCAGTCCAGGAACAAAATTGTGCGAGATAATTTGAAAATATCTTTTCCAAGGTGCGATTCACACAATCTCTTTCTCTACTTCCACCAGTGAATCTAAGAAGGTCAAACTGCAACAAAATTACCATGTACCAATTAACGTATTAATTCCGATTTTTAATTTTCTAGAGTAAAGTGAGAGTTCTTCTTTACAAAATCTCTAAATTTCAGCAATTAAAACATATGCTTTTAGTGTCTATGCATAAGGTGAAACAAAAAGAGGCTAAGTATTGATAATCCTTACCTACTAATGTGATGGATAAAATAATACCAGCAGAAAACCAATCGCCATACTTTGAATAGTGCAAGGGTTGCAAAGGAAACATCAATGATGTTATAATTCAATTTATCTACACCGATATCTTATACCTCCATAATACAAAAACAATTGTTCCAGGATTTAAAAATCGTGTCTAGATAAAATAGTGTATGCAACTGCACATAATTTGGCTTTAAAACAAAATCACACTCATGTTTTTAATGCCTTTAATTATGTACGTATAATATCAAGATGACATACCAATTGTTGCTTAATATTTTCATCAGCCAAATTTTCTTCAAATGTCTTAAGTTGTGTAAATTCAATTAGAGGCAAAGTTGGTAAAAGGCTTTTCTTTATCTCAGACTGACGCCCGATTTGCAGTAATTGTTCGATCTTGCGAACCCGGTGAATTGTAAATGTAACTAGGGATCGTATTTCCTTTAATTCGGCCATTATATCATCTGCAATAAGAAATAAACATTTAACAATGACTTAGCGTCCTGTAGAGTAAAGCGAAGTCTCGCACGTTTAGCACAAGACGGCGAGCGAGCTTTCACGCACTGTCCGTCTCTTTCTAAGTTTTCTAGTAAGAGAGAGACGGATAGTGCTAGAGTGCTCGAGAGAGCCGTCGCCGTCTTGACAGAAGGCGTTTAAAGTGTTTAAGAATACCAATATGAGTAGAGTAAAATCCCCAAATATGGACCACCATATACATTTTAGTAAATAAAACACAGGATTTTAAAATTGAAGAAATGTAATAAAAACGAATCAGTCGAGAAATTATCTGGCAATCTTCTAACGATAATAATAATGTTATAAACAAAGAAATGTTTAACAAAAACTTCGTACTTCTAACACAACTAAAAATCGCCGTAAGTGCATACTAATTATGGCAATATTCACACAAAAATGAAGTGCTATCGACACCAGCACATTCTTCATGTGCCCATCGGTGACACGATGAGCACTGTATCCATTTTTCTCCACGAGTGTCATCTGAAAAGAGACCGTAACAATAAAGACATTTAGCATTTTCACTATCACTTTCATCGGTGTCATCATTTACTGAAAAATCATCGTCTTCGGAACCAGAAGGTAGGCCCTTTCTTGTAGTCTTCCTTTTCTTTTGAGCTGTCTTTTTAGTTCCTTTTTGGTTTTCTTTTAGACGCAGTCTTACTTTTCGTTTTCTCCTGTTTATTTGACGCATTTGTCTTTTTAGGTTCTTTATCCGTTTTCTTCATTCTTTCTTTAGGTTCAGCTTTTTTCTTTAGTTCTTCTTTTTTCTTAGATTCCTTTAATTCTTTTGGTACATTTCGTGTTTTTTTTCAATGACTGCTTCTTCTTTTTTTTTTAATTGATGTTTCTAAATTTAATTTGTATGGTGACGATGTTAACAATGTAGATTTACTGCTCTTTCTTCCCCTGTTACTAGATTTTTTAGTAAGTCGTGGTACATCTAATAGCTGTTTTGGAGAAAAGTAAGTAGAAGTAGATGGACCAGCAAATACTTCTGTCTCATTAGATGTCTCTTTAAGCGGTGTAGCATCCTGGGAAATTTTGTCTTCATTATAAATAACTTTTTCAGCGACAAATGCTGACTTGACTTATCTTCAAACAAAATTACAGCTAATGCCAACTGAGCCAATGTCTGGACTTGATTTATAGCCTTGATTCCCGCTGCCGCACTCTGGGTTTCATTTTCACGTTCTTTGGTAATTGTTAGGAATTGGATCGGGTCCGCTTGTTGAATGTGAGAAGTTGTAGGACGAATATCATCTGTCAATATTAAATCATGCTCATGTTGTTGATTTACAGCAGTCAGTTGGGATTCATTAACTGACGTAAATAAAGAAAGAAAGAAAGAAAGATACATTTATTCACAAACACACAGGACACACATGGTTGTTAAATAATAAAATAAACAAGAAAAACATGAAACATGAAACAAGTGTGTCTCTGCGGCAGTGAACCGGACACTGGCTCAGCATTATGCTGAGGTGTCAGACACCTGCAGCGCTGACTTTCAGCCAGCACCGTTGGTGACTCACGGAAACGTCATACAATTTAATATATATATAAACTACTATACTAATATACTATTGGGATAGGCGAGAGAGAAATAAATATAATTTTAAAAACCAGGTGAGAGCTGTGTACGTACTACATACATGCAGCATCAATATAATTAAAAAAAAAAAAAAAACATTCGACATTCAAATTCATTCTTACTTATAAAACAACAAGTAAATATAATAAAAATTTCAAAATTACTAATTGGCATATTTTTGCTGTCACAGTGCTGGATTAGGATATCGATTTCTGGAGCGTCAACAAATAACCCTTAAGCATACGCTTAAAGGTGTATCTGCTAAGCGCCCCTTGGATAGGGGGAGGGATATCATTCCAGCACTTAGACGCCGCAAACTTGAAATAATAAATGGCTCACTTTGATCCTGGTTAATTAATATTAACCAGGATCAAGGAGAACATCGGGTTCATTAATTTGGGCCGTAATTAGATTATGGTCAGATTGTTGATCTCTGGTTAAAGTAATCGGTTGGGACATATTGACTGATTGTAGTGGATCACTCTGGTGATGACTATTATGCACATCTTGGGATTCGCTAATTATTGCTTGATCTTGACTCGTGTTGATATTTGACTGGTTTTTATTAAGAACATCGGGTTCATTAATTTGGGCCGTAATTAGATTATGGTCAGATTGTTGATCTCTGGTTAAAGTAATCGGTTGGGACATATTGACTGATTGTAGTGGATCACTCTGGGGATGACTATTATGCACATCTTGGGATTCGCTAATTACTGCTTGATCTTGACTCGTGTTGATATTTGAGGGAATAATTTTATCCGTCTCTGCCTCATCATCAATAAAATCGTGGTCTTGAAAAACGTTTCTGTCTAATGGGCATATTCCGGTTACACGAAAGCCATTGATAGCAAGCTCAGCTCGCTGTGCTCTTATGTAGGCACGTCCAAACAGTTCTGCAATGTCGTACTGTGTAGCTGCTTGTGTTTTATTTCGCATCCCCTGTCGAATTTCCTCAGTCAGGTATTTTTTTAGTGGACCCATGAAAGTGCGGTCAAGAGGCTGCATTTTATGGCTGGCGGTAAAGACAATAGTTGTACGTGGTTTTCGCGTGCTAAATCTATTAGTTCGATGTTCCGTGTATGACTAGCATGACCGTCTAAAATCAAGAGTACTGGAGAAGCTTCGGATGGCTTTGCATGCTGTAAGAAGTGCTTGAACCATTTCGTAAATAGGTCGGTTTGGATCCAGCCGGATGGATGGCACGCATGTATAGCACCAGGCGGGGCTCCTTTCATCAATAGAGGATGGTCTCGTTTGCGGGGGAAAATCATCATCGGTGGAATGAATGAACCGCTAGCACTCATACACATAACACATGTAATGGTAGCACCTCGCTCAGCAGATGTGGTGGCTACGACAGATTTTTTGCCTCTCTGCGCCAACACTTCAGGCATTTTATTAGGCACAACTGATATTCCTGTTTCATCGACGTTGTAGATGTTGTTTGGAGTATATTTGTGTTTGTCCATTGCGTTTTCTAATAAGCTATAAAATTCATGAACACTTTCTTTATTAAAGCCTTTTAATCTCGCAATAGATGTTCCAGTGGGCTGCCGAAAAGAGAGTTCTGGGTGGCGTCTCAAAAATAAGCGCAGCCACGTTCTGCCAGCTGTCTGGTATTCTTTGGAGAAGGGATGGCTTAAGTTATTTGTTGAGCTAATTGAAAGGCTACAGATTTGATGTCTCTCCTAGTTAATCCAAAACCCAATGCCTCCATTTCAAGTACATATGCAGCCAAATCGGCCTCTAATTTGGCTGGAAATGTCGCTTTTCTCCCCAACTTAATGTTTGTCACGTCCTCTATTCCCATAACTTCATTTTTTTGACATAATCGTATAAGAGTCGTTTTTGGTACACCAAAAGTTTTAGACGCTTTTAAAAATCCAGTGACATATCCTTAAACAAATAAAATATTCAAGTTAACCAGTGATATAAGGCACGAGTCCATATGACGAGCATGCTTATAATATGGACTACTAGTCCATATTTGAAACTACACTATTGGTTCATAATATGAACAGGTGTAATTTTTCGTTAAAAAAATTTCAAATAAATAATATTAATACGTGTCGTCACACGCTACAACAAGAAAGTTTACTAACAAAATAAAGTTTCTAGGACACGGAGGTACAAGCATAAGCGGTTGTCATTAAAGAAGTAATAACCTTACAAAACTCACCGAAAATTTCCATCAAATGTGCCTAAAAACTTCAATCGACGATAACTGACACGTACGTGCACTGAGCTTCGCGGCGAATCACTGGCGGGGAGCCGCACCTCAAGGGCGTCGAAAGCGGCCAACTTCACTACCTTAGCAACGCCACCTAGCGGGATATTCGTGTGGTCCATATTATGTACCTAGTCCATATTTGGGGATTTTACTCTAGGTGATTTATTTTTACCCTTATCATACTCTGAAGCAGTATTGTTTGATGTCCTACTAATACTCTGCTGGTCACTGTTGCATTTCAGTGTAATAAATTGTAAGTCATCTTGAAAAACTACATCTGCTTGTTGAATATCTTCTGGTGTTAAGGTTACATCCAAGTCCTGATTATCTGCTTTTTCCAAACTATGATCTGCAAATAATGAAATGCATCGATATTGAGGTCATTCTAAAAGATTATATTTCAGGTCAGGTACTTAGCCGAAGTTGCGTTCTAAATGAATCGTTTATATATGAAAATGGTTAAAAGAAAAATGAATACCGAACCTTAAACCGAATAGCGTACTTATCGTAGATAATGCGTCCTATCACAACAAACTTTTGAATCGTGCTCCAACGTCAAATTCTCTTAAACAAGAAATGATGGATTGGTTGACAGAACACAACATTTCATATAGCCCGTTGATATACAAAACCAGTTTGTATGACTTAATTGAACAAAATAAAGAGCGGTTTCGTGAGTACCACATAGATGTAATTTTAAAAGAACATGGCCACTCCGTTTTACGATTGCCACCGTATCACCCGACATTCAATCCGATCGAAAATATTTAGTCCATGGTAAAAGGATATATAGCGAAAAGAAACGTTTCTTTAAACATGCAAGGCATTATGAGTTTACTAACTGAACGAATGAATACTATTACTGCTGAGGACTGGGAAAATATTTGTCGCCATGTCGAAAGTGAAGAAAATAAATATCGATGTCAGTTAGGGGAAATGGATCGAATTTCAAACAATCTTATTATCAATACTTGTGACAACTCAGATGAAGAACATGATAGCGACTAAAAGCAAAAAACAGAGGACTAACTACTTATTCCATTTCTTAAGGGTATCTAATTTTATTAAATTAAGAGAAAATTATTCTCCTTTTGTTGCAAACGGTACAACCACTACAAATGCAATTCCATGTTCTCGATAATTCATCTATACGTAGTTAATGAAGTCCTCCAGGCACAAAAATGTACATTAAAGTCTAGATCCATCCAAATTTGCCGCCAATTTTCATGCTTAAAATCTTTAGCGTTTTAGGTGCACTGGGAGAAAAAAGGGTCGATTTATCGGCTATCCACACCCGTCTAAACCCGGTACTGCGGTTGCAGCCGCGTCAAAACGGTACAATTAGCCGTGTGACGCTGAAACGGCTACGATGGACACACGGTTAAATTAAAACACGGTACTGCAGTTTTAGTCAATTGTCAACACGGCTATGAGCATACACGGCTAGATTTGCACACGGTACTGCAGTTGCAGCCGTGTCAATTTGTCAGCCGTGTCAAATTGTCAGCCGTGTAAATTTTTTAACACGGCTATAATCATACACGGCTAGAATTGCACACGGTACTGCAGTTGCAGCCGTGTCAATTTTTCAACACGGCTATAATCAAACACGGCTAGATTTGCACACGTGTCAATTTGTCAACACGGCCAATTATCAGACACGGGTAGATCAGACACACGGTTACGGCAAAAATGGCTGGAGTAGCCGTGTGAAACGGCTGCCTCATCCATATCGACACGGCTAGTTCAGCCGTTTTCCTACCAAATGACACCGTTGGTTAAGCCGTGTGACGCGGTTTGATGTGGCCGTGTGAACGGCTGTCTGAGCCATGTCAACACCGCTGTTCCGGCCGTCTTTCTACGCTATAACACGGTTGGTTGAGCCGTGTGACTCGGTTTGAAGTAACCGTGTAAAACGGCTGCCTGAACCATCTCAACACGGCTATGTCAGCCGTCTCCCTACGTCCCTACGCAGTTGGCGGAGCCGTGTGACGCGGACTGAAGTGGCCGTGTAAAACGGTCGTCTCAGCCACGTCAACACGGGTATCCCAGCCGTCTCCCTACGTCCCTACGCAGCTGGCGGAGCCGTGTGACGTGGTCTGAAGTGGCCGTGTAAAACGGTCGCCTCAGCCACGTAACACGGGTATCCCAGCCGTCTCCCTACGTCCCTACGCAGCTGGCGGAGCCGTGTGACGCGGTCTGAAGTGGCCGTGTAAAACGGTTGCCTCAGCCACGGTTACACGGCTATCCCAGCCGTCTTCCCGAGTTCCTATACAGCTGGTGGAGCCGTGTGACCCAGTTGAGGCAACGGTTTTGTACGGCTACCCCACACCACGTCACACGGCTACGCCATCTGCGCACGGTCGTAGGATCGCGGCCACCCCAGCCGTCCCTTTACGTTCCTACGCCGCTGGCTGAGCCCCGTAACGCTGCATCAGTACGGCTACTTATACTTATGCCTTTTTTTATACTACTTACTACTTTTTTATACACGCTCCACATTTTATAAAATTCATTTTTTATCCAGTAGGATGAGAAATAGTCGGCGAATTTATGTAATTCTATGCATGAGCCTAATTCACGTTGGATATACGCCCAACCCTCTGGAATAAGGTATTCGGGCAATAATGCCAATTTGCTACACAGGGATATTATGCGGTTGTTATGGCGCGTCTTTCTGATCCCTAGCTTCTTTGCTTTCCGCAACAGAGAATTCGCGAAATGGTAGTGGCATCCCACTATTTGCACATTTATTCTTTTTAATGCTAGAAAGGCCGCTCGCTCAAAGTCAAGAGTGACCTTTTCAGGTTGCCAACCGGGCACCTGGCTTCTTATAAGATTAAAGAGTACCGTGTATGCCTCAGACTGATGAGTCATAAGAGCGAACACAAGAGGCACTATATTTGTGTGTATGGGATCACTTCCGATATCTGCATGGATTGTGTAAATTTGCCGGGAAGGTGAGGGGCAAGATTGATATGTACCGTCCATGAACAAATGTTTTGCGTCATTTAAATATTTTTTTGCATCATTGGAACAAAACACCATTATCCTCATTCCTCTGTGTTCATAATCGGCTAAAAGAAAGTCTCGATACTGTACCGGCACTTCCACATCTTCGGCAGTAATCGAGCTGGTTTGCCTTACTCCAGCAGTTTTATTTCTGAGCCGATATATTGCTGATTTTTTTTGGTCAAATGACGGTATAGGTTTATTAGCCGCCAAATGCCAACCCTTCTCTGTAATCAAAGCTACGGCTTTTTTGTAAACTTGAGGTGCTGGTTCTCTACCCGTGGATGCTTCAGCACAGCTGGCACTTATGGTAGCTTCTATCAGATTTTGCGCCGCATATGGTACACATTCTTTACAGTGTGCTTTGCTGGAAATGATACTGGCTTTGTCCTAAAACAAAAGAAAGTAAAAAAATCGGGCAAGTCAATAGCAAAGATGAGCTTCTTTACCTTTAAACCCTGAACTAATAAACGAGCAATAATTCTATATAAGTACAGGGTGGCCGGTGGCAAAATTAGGATTTCAAATTTATAGTATTTTATGCAACAGTTGTATAAGTGAGGTCAAAAAAGGCGAGTGGCGTGTGTTACGATGTGAGCCGAAGGCGAACATCGTAAAGAAAGACGCCACGAGCGTTTTTTGACTTAGTTATACAACGTTGCATACAAAACTTTTTCTACGAGTAGCTACTACGAAATAAAATGCAAAATTAAACAATGAAAATTTTTATTTATGAAAATGTAGATGTAAATTTTGAATACTATTGTGAGATATGGTTATGGTTAGAATGCTGGTCGATGCTACGGTATTAATATGTATATCAGAGTTTTGCTGGATTATTTGTGATAAAGTTGGACTTGAAATTGGCTGCGTTTCTGGTACAGTAGTTGGAGGGATATTGCATTGTGGTTCAGTTTGAGGCGTAAAAGTTGGTGAAATATTATTCTGTGCTTCTGTTTCTGGTATAAATGTTTCTGTTTTTTCTATTGATGTCATCAGTAGATTGGAGACCTTCTTTCTACTGTTTATGGAGTTGTCAATGTAACTTTCAGCCACGGTTGTAGACTTCCATCCACCATGTCTTTTCAAGGCAGTAATATCGCCGCCTGCATCCACTAATAATGTTGCCGATGTTCTTCGGAAGCAATGCCCCGTAAATAACTCCGGGTTTGGAAGATTAAGATAAGCTGCAACAGTTTTGCCCATCAGGCCGAAGGTGTTTATTCCAATATTTTGTGCTATGCACTTACCTTTTATATATCTCAAGAACAAGTTGGGACTGTTACATGAATTTGGGCGGAGGTCTAAATATTTCTTGCATATTTCATAATACTTTCCCGTAACTGTAAACGTGCGATCAATTCTGTTCTTGGTGTTCATGATATGAACCACAAGTGTTCCATGGGCATCGATTATATTGTCTAGTTTTAAGTTATGTAGTTCCTGCCTGCGACATGCCCCCATAATCCCAAATATTACTGCAACCTGTAACAAGAAAAACAGAAAATTTGTGTAACGATCAATGACAACAACAACAACAAACATTGTATACATAGAAAAATCTATAAATTGGGAATTAATTTACAGAGCATAGTAGTAACATGGCTAGGTACACTATAATTACATTTTTAAATAATTACTTACCTTGCTTAAAAGATAGACCTGATCCGGTGCTTCGTCAATGAATTTTTCCCTCCGGCCGCGATGGCAACTGAGTTTGGTAACCAGTTGCCGAAAAGTAATGAACATTCTTCTTACGCAACCAGTTGCCAAACACGAATGACTATTCTTGTTACAGAACTATAGTTGCCACCTAAGAATTTTTCAAATCTGGTTACTTAACAGGACTTAACATTCTCAGTTCACAACTCAGTAATAAATCCAAAGTCACATTTCTTTCAAAAGAATTAAACTGAACCCTTATAGTTTAGACAATACACGAGTAGTTTTCACTTAACCCTTTACCATGTTTTCCTCCCACATTGTATGGATTAGGTGATCACTCGTCACGCGAAATGAGTTTCATTTGGTCACGGCTATTTTGTTAGGTTTGTTTAGTTAGAATTAAAAAGAGGAAATATTATTAAACTACATTTGTTGACGAAAAATCCCCGAGAAAGAAGAACCCTGCTAAAAGAAAACCGAATAAAGAAAATAGTTCAGCGATGTTTAAAAGGGAAAATTACCATTTTTAAGTGCATTGAAAAGCTGCGAAAAATAAATTTCATTTCCACTTGATAAGGCACCTCTTTTGAATTTGACACAAAAAAGAATGATAAAGAATTCAATTTGACGCATTCGTTGTTGACAGTAAATATCGATATATAATTTCGCTACACCTCGCAACTTACATTAGCCATATTAGATAAAATTAGGCACATAAATATTCGCCTTACTTATAATAAAATGATTCGACGGGCATACGACAACGAGGAGAAATGCATGTTCAATGGATGCCAGAACCAGCATTTGGTACAGGTGCCGGATATGGACAAGGCAAAGATTTTACTGCAATACAATTTTTATTTACCTCCGATGAGCCGAATGGGCCTACCTCATTATCAAGAACGCAACTGGATAAATTTAACGCAGTCTGAAGAATACACCACCATCTTCACTAATGAACACACGGCAGACATAGTAAGAATCTTTAGAGAGGTAGTAGGGTCAATAAATTCTAGTGTACAAACATTAGTACAAAATATACAAAATCTTTAAAGTGTTATTTATATTGAGAATTGAGTTCACTCGAGTGTTCGCGGGACTCTTAACACGAAATAAAAAAAATGTTATACTTTTACGACCTCTTGTATTTTATTTTTGTGTCATGTAATTAGAGTACCTAGTATTTAGAGGCGGCAGCCCTGTGAAGCGTGACAAATAGAAACTAAATTTATTAATAGTTTATTTATTTTGAAAGTGTGACCAAATGAAACTCATTTCGCGTGACGAGTGATCACCTAATCCCATTGTATATAGGCTACCGTAGTATTGGTTTTAATTCTAAATATCCCATAAAATCAGCAACCATATATTAAGTACGTATTAACTTTTTCACCGCCAACGACGTATATATCGGCACCGCAGGTTCAACGCCAACGACCGATATATATGTCATGTCATGCAGGCCGAAATCGACCTTCTTTTATTTATGCAAGGTTTAAAATCGGATCTGTCATTGCAATGACGTGGCGTGTCAGTGCCAGCATTTCCATTGCCTATGGCTGTGAAAAGGTTAAGATACGCTGGTTCTTTGCGGCCTGGTAATGGGTTAATGTAAAAATAGAACTATAATAAAATCAAATAACTTACATGAAATTGCGATAGGAAGTATGAAATAAAACTACTGTTTGTGCCTCTCGTATTTGATTAAGCAAAAAGTGTAACTACAACTTAAATGTATAACGTAAAAATAAACACAATACGTAAGTACTTCATTTACAACGAACTAAAAGGGAAACTAAAACGAGGGACACCCATTAAAGTGTAATGACAAAAGGACTGATAATTTCAAGACAGTGTCCGACATTAATTTTCTTTTTCTTCAAATCTTTTATTGCTTCACGAATTTCCTCATCGATCTCCACATATTCTTGTTTTTTTTGGGTGTAGTTTTTTTCAAATCATAGCATGTAGCTTCTGATTCTAAAACATCAAGCAGATGTGCCAATGTCGGATATTTACGACCAATATAAGCGTTAATTTTTCTATTCCAACCTTCTATGTTGTTGTTAGTTCTAAAGTCTTCGGTAGCACAACAACAAGATTCAGAGAAATAATCTTTATTTATCCACTGCTTCTGGAAATATTTGTTAAATTTCGTGATTTCCTCACCGCCAGGACTCTTTGCCATTACATAAGTATATCCTTCATTTAAATATTTTTTTGGCAGGCGAGCAATACCTATACATCTTGCCACATGCCTTTTTTTAACTCTGGTGTTTATTTTTAAGGCCTTCGCCTTTCTCCACAGAGCATTATTAAAGTGGTAGTAACAACCTTTAAAATGTATTTCTGGAAATACTTCTTTGAAAGCATGAATCGCCGCAATTTCAAAATCTAAAGTTATTTTGTTTGGTCTCCACATGGAAATTTGCGATTTTATTATGCTCAACAAAATTGTATACGTTTTATTTTTTTTATTGGGGAGAAGGGCAAAAAATATTGGTGTTATTATATGGTTCTTTTCATCATACCCATGAATAGTATAAAGCTGTTTAAAGGGTTTCGGGCAGCTCCTAAAAGTGCCGTCAGCAAAGAAATGTTTGTAGTTACTCAATTTTGTCCTCACATCATCAACACAAAATACGATGATTCTAAAATCTCCATCCTCATACTCGCAAAGATACAAATGTTGATACTTCTCGGGTATTACAACATCCGTGGTCTGTGTGAAACGCACTTTTTTGGCCCCAACTACTTTGTTACGCTCATTATAGAGGCAAGTTTTCACACTGCTGAACTTTGGTATATCACTGATGAAATGATGTCCACTGTTTTTCAAATCGCGTATCATACCATCGTATTGTTTAGGAATTGACTCGAAATTGCAACTACTCTGCATTTTCAGATCATCCAGTTTCTTTAATAGCAACATTTTTGCAAAATCACATTTACAATCGTGTCTATGTGCCTTCTGCATGATTATTTCATTGCGAGTATTTAGAGTAATATTACCGCTGCATCCGTTTGTGGCACCACATTTCCAAAACGAATTTTTGTTTACATATATTTTTTTACGGGTGTAACGCCTACCATCGTATAAAATTGAAACCCCTCCTCTTCTTGAACTAATGAACTCAATTTTTGATGTTGGGTATATATTTGACGTAGACATGTTGTTAGCTTTCTAGATGACTGATTTACTTCTATAAATTCTAGATGTAAACTGTTTTGTAATAGATATAACACAGCAAATAATCGATAACCTTTATTAATAGGGCAAATCAATTGATAGATGTCAACTATGTCAGACAGAAAACGTAACGAGAATACATCTAGCTTGAAAAAGGTTGGAATGTATGTTTAATCCTTTAGTAATTTTGGTTGCATAATAAGACTTTTTTTATTTTTTGGCAACTGGTTGCGAAACTACGAAGGTAAAAGTAAATAGTTCTGTAACGAGAATAGTCATTCGTGTTTGGCAACTGGTTGCGTAAGAAGAATGTTCATTACTTTTCGGCAACTGGTTACCAAACTCAGTTGCCATCGCGGCCGGAGGGGAATTTTTTCAAGTCGTCAGGTGAAAATGTATGCGATTTCTTTGCTTTAAACCCTTCACACTTTCGTTTCAATAAAGCTAATAATTTCGCATACTTCGATATATCAATCTGGTGGTATATATTTAGCGTGGACTTGAGTTTGGAATATTCCACCCACAGTGACGACGGCTTGAATTTACTAATTAGGCTCTGGAAATACGCTAATAAAACGTTTTCCGAAAACGACGAAGTTTGGTGTTCCAATCTCCACGCCATAAACTTGTTATAAGCTTTGTCGTATAGCTGCCGAGATTTAGTGGGCAACAAATTTTCGGTCACTGCTTGGGCTGCCGCAAATATTTCTTCTGGTGTAGAAGCAATATTTTCATCTTCATCCATTTTTATTACTTTTGAGAGACACCAACTATTATAGCAAACACAACGGCCGCAAAGTCAAACAACAATTTATAAAATGAGCGGGAATTCGGGAAACATAAAATTGAGACAAATGTGTGTCTATGGTAAACTTTATTTTTAATTAATTTCAACTTGCCAGTACTGTCGTATTAAGAATAAGGTGTTTCTTAAGTTGGCAGCAATGCCTTTAGTACAATAGTTTCTTTGAAGTAAAAACATTCAGTGGTTTGTTAAGTTGGTAGTACCTAATGTATTTTATGTTTCGGCATGGCCCTCTAGATTAGTCGCGTCGCGGCCTACTCGATCGTGTCTAGTAGGCCGTGGCACAATGTAGCACTGGGTAGGTTTAGAAGCGTATGGCTGCTAAGCGTATCGTTTTGGCGACAAAACAGCACGGTTGTGCCGTACTGTTATGGGGAATAGAGTATAGACTTTTCTGCAGACTTATTTTGTATGTCTTTATATTAGTGTTCGGGACTATGTAAATGACAGATAAAAGTACACGAGTAGAAAAAATAATAAAAAAACTACAGAAGATATAAAGGCCATGGCAGGGTAAGGGAATATCTTGTGCCTTAATAGCTTTTCCGCTTGATTTTTTTCTGATGATAGGTCACAAAGTTAGTAAATGCTATACTGAATATCAGCATTCTCCTCTTTTTATTTTTAAAGAAAAAAAAATAAGAAAAAAGAATTTTCATGAATATCTCCGCTTTAATGTAACGAATAATTTCGTGCTTCATACATATAATACACTTAGCTAAGACACATAATATTTCACTATAAGCCGCATGACATTCCATATAAAAAAATAAAAATAGATGTTGACACTTTAAAAAAATAATAATTGATTACTTATAAGATAGAGACACCGATACTGTTCTGTTACCTGATGACGATGCAAAAGTGGTTCAAAGAATCATATTTGATTAAATGAATTCTTTCTTTCTTTCTTTCACCTCCAATTTTTGTACTTATGATAGCAATTTTAATTAACTATAACATATATTTAATTCAAGCTTCTAGCGCTCGATGGAGAAGTGACGCCGGGATGCCATTAACTTCGCGAACGATATTTTCTTTTAGTGCTGAGATGGTCGCTGGGTTTGTTTAATACTTTACTTTTGAGGTACCCCCACAGAAGAAAGTCCATGGGGGTGAGATCCGGTAATTTAAATGAAAATGGGCTTCGTCGCTCCAAAAGATTGTGTATGAAATCGTTGCAACATTGTCTCGCAGAAACGTTCACGCAAATTGTAGTCGTTGGGCTTAAGCGATTGCACAGTTTGAATTTTGAAAGGGTCATTCAAGGTCCTTTTTCAATATTTCGTGCACAATCGTTTATGGTGCCCTATCGCAGCCGCCCATGCAGTGCGAAGATCGGCTGGGTCCCGGCCGCGGATTGTTACCTGCTGAACTTGATGTCCTGAACCTCCGCACCCACAATCGAACCAAATCTTCGCTTGGCGCATCACGTAAACGTCGAATATTGTAATGTGAACAAAATCTTCGACGAGCAACAGCACAAGAATCGTTAGCTTTAAAATACGCTTCGATTGCGAACGCACGTTGTTCACCCGTCCACTGCGACATCGTGACTAATGAAGAGTCCGCAGTAAGCTCGATTCTCCATACAAACGTAGTTACGCTCTCATTTTAAAACTACGTGTTGGATTGTAACGAAACTTTGCATATACAATGACATGAGGTATATCTATGTCTGTAATTAGTTTATGTAGCTTCAGATACCATAGTAAAAAAAAACAGATAATTTAAATTTTTCATAAAAAAATTGTTTTTGCTGTATTTCGTTTGTTCTATAAACTGGAACCATATAGACTAATTACAGACATAGATATACCTAATTTCATTGTATATGCAAAGTTTCGTCACAATCCAACACGTAGTTTTAAAATGAGAGCGTAACTACGTTTGTATGGGAAGGTGAAATTCGGCCGAGCCTACTGCGGACTCTTAACCCGCACGAATAACGAATCCAACGCGAACACGCCCACCCCTCCGCTCAACGGTATTAGAACAATTCGAAATTTAAATCCTAATTCTGCCACCGGACCACCCAGTATATTTGTAATCAAGTTCTCAAATCGGCACAAACGATATCGATGAAATTTGCAATATAGGAGTTTACAGGGGCGAAACATCGATCTAGCTAGGTCTCATATCAGGGAACTCCAAATCTCCCTGGTACGTATAATGATATAAGTATACGTATACATACATACATACATACATACATACATACATACATTCACGCCTTTATTCCCAAAAGGGGTAGGCAGAGCACATGAAACTTGTGTTCCAGCGCCACTTTTAGCATAAATGTGGGTATAAAAAAGATATAGTATGATATATATAATATACAGCTCGTTATTAGGTCATGACATGGCAATCAAAAATATGTACAATTGCATATAAAATGCATATAATATGTTGCATGTAAAATTTTAGCATGGCTTACCTTACACAGAGTCACCGTACCCTTGCAGTTAAGTTTACTTTTTTTATAATTTTCACATCGCCATTGGCTGGTTTCTTTTTGATATTTCACGTGCGAGTGAAATCTGTACCCTTGGAACAGCAAAACAGTTCCCCGACCACTTTTCACAAATTTGATTTGCTCTGTTTCGCTCATTTTGTTCCGATTGACTATAGAATTACATTTGTCAATGACGATGATTTAGTGACAAGTTCTCGTTTAAATCTTAGCTGGCGGAATTCACTGGCCAGTATACCCTATGTGACTAAAGAGTATATATAGCTAAAAGAGGCGACTTAAGTGTCGCCACAATGAGGGACGGCAACAAAGTAGATGATTCCCGTGGGGTGGCCATGTAACTAAAAATTGTATTGGCTGGTATCCCTAAAATGATTGCAAAGAAGCTAAATCGAGAAGACATTCTAACACCTCTCGCTGCTTACCATGAACAACGTACGTAATTTGGGCGGATAATTTGTCAACAAATATTTTCTTGAAAAATGTAAAAAAATATGTTATCTATATTGTAATCGTCTAATTTTACAAGATTTTGAGCGTAATGTAATTTTACCATGCTATTTTTACGTATTGCGTATACAGAAAAGTGAAAGATGTTCTACTTACGTGTGAAAGGTTATATTTTCATCACATTGTTCCGACCGGCTTTTACAGCCAAGCACGCAACAATTTACCATTTTCTTGGCACAGTCGGAACACACACGAAACACACACACAGGACACTATTTATTTCACAACAGAAATTAAAGATTTCGGACAATTATCGGACTCATATGCAGCCACGCGCGAGCATTGACAGCAGATTGTATGCCACAACTGTTGTGCCAAATAGAAAAAAAAGTGGAACTATGACAAGGATAACGAATGATATATCTCTTTCTGTCACACTTATTGCGATTTGTATAGCACCGTTTCGCTCGCTCGTGGTATTATTATTACCATGACCTGTCCATAGTATTCTAGGTTCATGGACTAAAGGATAATTCCCACCGAACGGCACGCATCGCATCGTATCGGAACGGATTTTACAATCTTTAAACGATATTAAATCATGTACACACTATTTAAAGTCTATATTACCAAGTCGCGCGTCGCAGCATACTTTCGGATAGGATCGCGTCGCGGAAGACGCCCGCTGTCAAGCCGCTATGCGCGGCTTGGTAATATAGACTTTAAGTACTGTGTACATGATTTAATATCGTTTGTAGATTGTAAAATCCGTTCCGATCCGATGCGATGCGTGCCGTTTGGTGGGAAATATCCTTAAATAGGTATAATCATTTAATCAACAGCAAAAGTAGATGATCATTTTAGTACCTTGTCACTTTCACTACTTTGACGCATCCCAACTGTCGCAGTATTGTTACGTTACGTGCGACAAACTACTAAAGTCACGTAATACATTACTGCCCGTGGTAAGTACATCAAATTTACGTCTTCATCTGACCACAATGCGAGTTTTACCGTACGCGCAGCGTGCAGTAAAACTCTCATTATGGCCAGGTGTGACGTAAAAAATGTTACTGGTATATACCAAAAAATTCAGCCGAACCAGAATACTGTTCCCTTAGAACTTTTTTCAGGCAACCCAAGCGGAAACGTATTAGTAAATACAGTAACAAGTCGTTTTGGGTGTAGGCAAGTATTAGTCTGCCTGCAGTTTCAAGGCACCTTTGTCGGTTGGCTACAAGGTGCGCATCGTAGGTATTCAAGCCGATGCCAGTGCTATGGTGATGGTGCATAAAGGTTACCTTTACCTCACTCCACAGTTGCGCTCTAAACAATTCACTTTCAAGGCTCGAATCAAAGAAGAGATCGGCTGCGTCGTTTTCCGGCTAAGTGAGTTAGCGCCCTTTAGGCGGGTTCCTGGCAGTACATGTGCTAAGCATAACATATTATAAAACCTAGGCTACCAGAAGAGGCCAAACTTTTGCTGTAGCAACTTAAGACTACTGCGAGGGCAGAAATTATTTCCCGATTCATCAGATTATTGTTTCGTTTCGTCGAATTCTTGTATCATCGGATTCTTGTTTCGTCGTATTCTTGTTTTGTTGGATTCTTCTTCCGTCGGTAAAACCTAAATGTAAGTTGTATAAGTTTTCTAAAGAAAGCATGCGCTTATGTTTAATAATATAAATAGCGAAAAGTATAAAATGATTCAGTATCTTGTCTGGTAAATACCTACGTGCAGTATTCATTGTTAGCAACTTCATAGTTGCCCGAGGGGAATGTTGGCAACCTATATTTTTTGTATTGTATTTGTGTTCTTTCTGTAAATGATAGTTTTTTCGGAGAGATATATCGGAATGTCACCTTTCTTGTAATTGAAGCAGTACAACTGGGGAAGTTCCTAACAAATGACCAAAGCTATAATCTGCAGTAAAAAGCAATTTACGTCAGCAATATAAATTTAATATAATCCTGCCTAGAATAAAAAGCCGTATATATAAAAAGAGTGTTTCATAAGTGCTATAAAAGTATTTAGTAAGTTACCGGCTGAACTAAAGGTTTTAGAAGGGCATAAATTTAAAAGTCAACTTAGAAATTGGCTGCTTCAGAGAGTATTCTATAACCTTAGTGAATATTTCGCATCTTAGCTGTAAGTTAGTCTATTTAAGTAATGCAAATTGTTGTATGCCCGATATTGGGTAACTGTTGAAACCAATTCTGTCATGTCCAGCAGACACAGTTATACAATAAAAATATTCTATTCTATTCTATTCTATTCTATAATAACAATGTATGGTAATGGACCCGGATACTCTGACCTTACATGCACAGTAAATATTTGAATTTTGAACTACTACTTGCTCTGTGTCGTGTTCCTGGTGGCGCGTAGAGGCTGTGGTGCTCCAAACGATGCGGTATGATTAGGCGAGAGCGAGTGAGTGGCCTGCTAACACTACGAATTCTCAAATCAATATAGGGCCGGCGACACGTTTGTGATTCTTCTAGAGTTATCAGTCTGTTCCATGGGCTATGGTATCTGCATCGAAGGAAGCATGCTCGTTTGTAAAATAATATCAAAGGGAAAACATGGGTCAAATATAACTATAAATATTATTAATATTATTATACAGCAAGGCAACCCATTTGCGATCTCTCAATCTTGGTGTATGCTATTTTGAAATCTAGGCTAGCTAGCATGACTGATAATGTGGGACAACCAGCACTTGTCCCTTACTAACCATTCAGGGCCCATGACGACACATATGCGTCAGACCGCCGTAGTCGCTTTCCGCTACATACGAGGAAAACCACGGGATCGGCTACGAGGGGTAGCGCGTAGCGATACTGGGCAATGAATGTGTTAAGTAAGTACGTGAGGGACGAATGCCTTATGTCTGACAAAAACGCGACATATAATATACAGACCAAACAGGTCTAATATACAGGTCGAAGACCTAACTTAACCCAACCGCTTGTTGACTGACGGCGGTCGATAAATACCTTAAAGTACGCAATAATTAACACGTTACCCACACCCCACCCCACAGTTAACTTGAACTATTTAAGTATTGAAACCTATGTTTTAAATAACTTGTATTAAATTTAAATCATGACATTGTAGTTAAAACATTATTATTGCTAAGTATAATCCTTGATAACTGAAAGCAAAAATATGCCTATATCTTCTAGCTACACAATATATATTGCCACCTAAATGAGGTATGTTTTTTTCTGTCCTTCGCGTCTATTTCATACTGCATTCAGCTGTCTTGTTTGTACACCACCACTATACATATACTGATGCCGTTTCATATTTTTTGATTTTCAAATCTTGTCTTGTTCAGCGTTTCTTGGTCCTTGTCATTCTTGCATAACTAATATATCACAACAGGTAACGTCACTAAAATGGTAAAAAATAGCATACGAGTCAAAAAGTCATATATATTTGTACAATTTCTATACCAAATATAAGAAATAGAATGTCTTAATTCAAATATCCTATGCTCTAAATTGTTTTTCTCACATTTTTTTGTTGGCTTTATATAGTTGCGAATGTGATATTACGTCCTAAGAAAGAAGCGATAATGATTTAATTGCTAGTCTTTCAAAATGTTCATGACAAATATTATTTATACGAAACGGGGGACATCATGGGGACACTTTGCATTTTTTTTGTCATAGTCCTCTTATCATCATACGTCTGCTAATTTAACTTTCGTTAGCATTGTGATTGTGGCGCATCACTACGAGCTGCCCACATCCTTATGATCGGCGCGTCAGTGTCAATCGGTTGATGTTACTTTTTCCATCGCGACCGCAAGATCAGCTCTTGTCTCGGAATCGTAATTTTATCAACTTAGCTAGAACAAGGCTTACGTTAACCTTTTCATCTACTTTTGATCGCAAAAATATGCAGGCAGAATAAGCGTCCTTACTTGCGTCAGAAAACACGTGTAAGGAGGTTTCACACTCCTTTATGGACATACTTGTAAGCCGTCTGGGGATAATGCAATCGGTGATGCAGTAAACTTGTTCCAACCATTTTCTAAAATCTTTAGCCAAATTATCGGGTAATTCTTCGTCCCAAGAAAGTTTCAGACGCCACGCCTTTTGCATAATCATTTTGGGGACTATTGTCGTGGGACAGGTTACTCCAATCGGATCGAAAACTCTTTGTGCTACCTATAATAATGTTCTTTTTGTCAGTTTTATATAAACATTGTTGAAACTAACATTGCATTGTAAGGTGTCATTTTTGACATTCCATATTACCCCTAATATTGAGGTATTTTCCACACTATTGTCAACAATGACGGGATTCGTGATCCAACCTCTAAGGTCAAAACTACCGCTAAGCATTACCTCCTTGGATTCGCTCATGAACTTCTCCAACTCTTCCTCAGAGTCCAAACTAGTGACGCAATTGTCTACGTAAAACGATTTCTTCAATTTCATCGCGGTCTCTCTGAATCTTTCCGCACAAGTATCTAGGTGGTGATTGATGGTAGCTACGAGGTGGAATGGGCTGGATTTTACTCCGAAAACGACGCGTCTATGGCGATATGTGATCACCCTTCTACCTTCTTCATCCATCTTGGACCACCACAGGAACCGAAGATAATCTCGATCTTCTGGGACGAGTGAAATTTGAAGAAATGCCTTCGCTATGTCAGCTGTCACTCCGATTTTGTTTTTCCTGAAATCGATCAATAGATTAGGAATTTGTTCGAGAAAGTTCATACCTTTTTCTAGGCACGAATTTAAGGATATTCCATTCCTATCTCTGGCTGAACCATCAAAAACTGGGCGGATCCGCGTTGTCAAATTTGACTCTTTTATGACCGGGTGATGCGCAAGATAGTGACCTTGAATGGACTGGTCAGGCGCTTCTTCGATTATGTTTAACTCTAACCACTCGCGAAATGCATTGTCATAATCATTGAGCTTACCAAGTTGTTTAAGACGAGTCATGGTGCTATGCATCCTCTTCTTGGCTAGATCATAGTTTGTTTGAGGACGCGGAACATCACGCCATGGCAAACTCACCTCGTAACGACCTTCCTCATTAACCTTGATATTATCTCTAAAGGATTTAAGAATCTCCTCGCCGCGGGCAGACTTGGTTGCCTGTACTGCGGGATCCCTGATACCTATCGCCTCCAAAGTCCATAAATCTGTAATATCAATCTTTGTTAGGCAGTGAAGTGTCGTTGTCGAGTTTGTCACAGAACTGTAAACCCCTGATATAGAACCTTGTACGGTCCATCCCAATTTAGTGTTTATTGCGGTCAAGTTATTCTCTAGCTGTATCACGTCACCAGTCAACAGTAAGCCAGAGAAGTCAGCTCCAATCAATAAACTTACCTCGTCGGGGGAGTCAATCATCGAGTCATTTAGAGTGATATTGTTTTGACGCAGTTGCTCAATTATTACACATGACTTAATTTTAGGTAAAAAACCACAAATATTTGTTTGTTCTACAACAGATAAATTCGTACAGAAGTTGTTTTGGATGTTCTTGACGCAGATGTCAAACACTTGACATTCTTCTTCTTTCGTCTCGAACCCGCCGAACAAACAATGTGTCATTACCTCTTTCCTAGAAGGTCTTAGGCCAAGTTTCTGTATACTGTCTTTTTTCAAATAAGACCTTTGAGCGCCACTGTCAACCAGTGCTCTGATACAGACCTCTTTCTTGCCGTGTACGACTTTAACTACTAGTGTTTGGAGTAATGTAGCGGTTGACGTCTTTAGTTGACACGACAAGTTGCTCGATGTTTCCTCTTGTTTATTGCAGCTGTCAGCCGCTATGTGTGCGCACATTATAGTGAAATGTCGTTTCTTGCAGAACAGACATTTGGGAAAACTCTTGCATTTTTTTGCAATATGATTGCTTTTCAAGCAAATTGAGCACGCTTTCTTAGCTTTAATGAAATCTGCGCGCTCTTGTATTGTCATTTTAGCTGCTTTATAACATTCTACAGCTGAGTGGCCGTCTTTGCCGCACCATACGCACGATGATATCGTTTGTTTGGGGAAACCTTCCTTGCTTCGTTTAGTTTCTGCCACAAAACACGCGGTGGGTGACCTTGGCTCTTCACTCTTTGTTTCAACCAACTCGTACCTTGCAAGACGAATTCTTTCTTCAGATTCTACCTCTTGTCTCAGGAACTGCATCAGGCTTGTTAGGTCTCTGGCGTCTGGACGACTGCGATGCCATGCACGAAGTATGTTCTCAGGTAGTGCTGACTCGATCATGGGGAACAGCATCGATGCATACTTGTCTTTTGTCACGCCGAGAGTATCCAGTGCCTGCAGGTGTGTTTGAAGGCTGTCGTAGAGATTCGATAAGTCTGTTGGCTCTTCTTTGCGCTGCATTAAAGACAATAAGCCTCTGACATACGTCTCTATGAGAACGTCATCTCTTGCGAAGCGTGCCTTTAGGGCTTCGACCGCTTTCCCGTAGTTTTCTGCACACGGTGGGTAGCTTTCGACCAGCTGTCGCGCGCTGCTATTAAGGGTCATGGACTGAAGTAGATATTGGAATTTGTCACTGGAGTCCATGGCTGGATCCTTGTGTATCTTCTTAAATTGTCCCCAGAACAACAGCAAAGACTTGACATTACCGTCAAATTTGATCAGCTCCAACTTAGGCAAGGAAGGAAGTCGCTGCTTGCCAGATTTAGGTTTATTGCTGGATTCTGCAGAGTGTAGTGAGGATGCACTATCGATGCGCGGTAGCTTGTTCGAAAACATTGACCTGACCTTGTGCCAGCGAATTTTGTAATTCATCGCCTTTTCTTGGTCTGCTTGGTATAAAGCTTCGTCAAAATCTTGAGCCGCGCACCACAAATCCCCCACTGCTGCTTCAGCCTCGAACAGACTTGAAGCCGCCTCCGACAAAAGGTCGAACAATTGACCCACGTCTTCATCATTTGTTTCGACGGCTCGTACTGTTTTATCTGCGAGGCTTGTAAATTCCCTCCTATACTGCGTACGTTTACGCTTCCAGATTTCCATATTTTTTAATCACGGTCGCCACAATATCGCGAATAGGAAAAACGAAAACAAGTATTTTCCATGAAATTTGATTTTCAGACTCACAAGTAGTCTTATGTTGGATAAAGTCGAAAAGAAATACCATCCCTGTTTATGTCAAAAATAGAGTGAATGTTATCAACTCTATTACATCAGATAGTGACTGGTTCCACATAGATGGAGCATCCAACTCTGCTGCAACGACTGCTTATCTCGGGGCTGCGATCCTGCTGATCTGCTAAAAAACAACTTATGGTGGTGCGGGCCTCCTCAGATTTCCTTGCCTAATTATAAGCCGCTGCCATTTTCGGTTTCATGCAATCATATGCTATGTGAGGAACAGCCAACCACGCCTGAGCAAGCAGCATACTTGGGTGTCATTGAACCATCATTATTTAAGAAATATTGTCAATTTTTAACGATATCATTTTGTTTTTAACATCTTTTGCAATGTTGTTCCGAACGTTCTCAGCTGCATCAGTTATTGACGTGCGAATGGAACGAGAATTAATCGATTGTTGTTCCCTGGGGCTTACTGGCGTCATAGCAACAATGTTCTTAAATGCCTTATCATCCATTAAAGCAAATGGCCTTCCATGTACAGTTACTAGGTTGATACATTGTGAGCGTAGGTATGCTACTTGTGAAGAAGTGCGTGCTTTTTTGATTGATCCTCCTTCCGAACTATTATTTGCGTTTTGATCATTTTCAGTATTTTTGTTGTCGTCTCCATTCAAACGGTTTCTGTTCGTGACTATTCCGTATTCGTCCGGATGATTTTTCGACAAATGGTACAAAAGATTTGTACCATGCTGACCCTAAAAAAAAAGTAATTAGACCTCTCGTTCATAATAAAACTGAAAAAAATATAATTTTTAAAAAAACCCTTCACCACGAAAAATAAGGTATAAACGTTAATCTCTCTAACATAATTATAATTTTGGTCTGGCATAGTTGGTAGTGACCCTGCGTGCTAAGCCGATGGTCCTGGGTCCGAATCCCCGTACGGCCGATACATATATATACGGTATATATATATATATATATATATATATATATATATATATATATATATATGCCCGTACCGGAATTCGAACCCAGAACTATCGGCTTAGCAGGCAGGTACAATTTTGAAAAACCCTTGACAATAAAAAACCCATGCTAAAAAAGGTATAAACGTTAATCTCTCTAATATAATTAAATTTTGGTCTGGCGTAGTTGGTAGTGAGTGTAGTGACCCTGCCTGCTAAGCCGATGGTCCTGGGTTCGACTCCCGGTACGGGCATTTATTTGTGATTTGATGAGCACAAATATTTTTTCCCCGAGTCATGGATATTTTCTATGTATTTAAGTAAAAGCATATAAATAAAATAAAATAAAAAAGCCTTTTATTTCTTGCAACAACTTATTATTTAACATTTTTATATACTAATTTTACTAATTTTAATTTCAAAATATGTATGCTATATAATTTACTTTATCTGCAAGAACCCCTCTGCAGGTGAAGGCCTCTTCCAACGATATACACGTATATATCTATATATATACGAACCCAGGACCATCGGCTATATAAATATACCTATCCCACCAAAAACATTACATGTAAAATTGGACACCAAGACTCACTGCTCCGCTTTCACTGTAAAAAGTTATCAGATCCCAGGAAAAGCCAAGTCCCTAAGCCCTGACTTTACTAACCCTACATCTTGGTTTAAAAAGTATGGCATGTCCGTTTCATACGTCTTTGCATGTCGTAACATTGAAGACCTGTGACGAAATTTCCTACCACAATATTGAAAACATAAACTTATTAATTTTTTCTTATAAATTTATAACGCGTTTACGTTTCCTGTTTAAATAACATTATCACAAACGCGTTCGAGACGTTTTCTTGTGTCAAAATAAAGATACACTAGAGCCACTGAAGTTTGAACCCGAGAGGCCGAGACCCCCGGACCGATAGTCGGACTTCGCTAAAAGTAAGTTCGTTTAATTAATCCTTTCATTATTCATAATTTCATAGTACCTATCGTAACATTTTTAACCTAGATGTTGCGTTCATAAAAATATTAGTAGGTACTGTGGACCGAGTAAACCTAAATAAATGCATAAAACACGAAAACGTGGTCTGTAATTTTGTATTACTGTCAGCTTAAATTAAAATAGGCAATATCATAACTATGAAATAGAAGTACCCAATCGATGTAATAAAGAGGTTAAATCGCTTACCTTAACAATACATGAACAACCGGACACTACACAAGTGGAGGTATTCCTTTCTTTGTTGTATGAAAAATATGCATGGACAGCGTTCTTCCATTTCCTTCCCATTTTTTCACACGAAAGAGTCAAAAATATACTTTAAAGTCTTCAAATACTAACAAATTGGCAAGCAACTAAACAGTAGTAATAGTAACGAAACGAACGTTGAGTGTTGAGTGTGCCGCTCGCCGCGCCATGCGCCGACTGCCGACTCCCCTCGCCCCGCTTCGCCGCTCAGCTCCTTTGTCGGCTAAAGTCGGCTGTATCGCCGCGCGCGCGCGCCGCTATCGTGAGCGTGAAGTATCTACCTACCTACCTA